>NW_020868982.1:32500-60000 GCF_003789085.1 Penaeus vannamei | reverse complement strand
GCTAGACCAGCTCCTAGCAGAGAAGCTGGAGGAACTCCAAGTAGGCATTCTAGATTCCTTCAAAGAACACCTCCGAGCTCATGAAAATACACTCGCACAGCTGCATCGTCGCCGCCGAAGCTTGCCTGCACGTCCCACGATCCCGACAGACTACTGGCATGGTTATGTCTTTGGAACCTTATCGACAAGGGAAAGTAAGATTTTTTTTTTTTTTTTAACTAAAAGCATTTTTTTTCTTAAATTCACCCCCTAAATATGCTTTCCCCTTTAATAGAGACGGTAATTGACAGCGTGGCCGTTGAAACGGTGAAGAATATGAAGACCATCATGGATATTTATCCCATAAATCTCCCTAGTACGAAGGCCATATATAAGGTGGGTTAGTTTACTTTATATCCAAACTTAAGGATAAAAAAATATCTAAAAGGAAAAATAAATAACTGAACTTTCAGGATGGTCTTGGACACGGATATATCTATAAAAATGGCGAGATGAAGTTACTTTTGGTCCGTAACATGTGGACAAAGTCGATGTCTGGATGTCCATGCGCAAATGACCCAACTGACACGGTAAGTAGTGAATAACCTTTAATATATGCACTAGATATAGCAGGCCATAAGGCTACCTATTATTTAAATTTTTAATGAAATTTTCTTTTAAAGAAATGTGCGTGCTGTACGCAAGGTGGAAAACTGTGCTCGCCTAGTGTAGGTCTCCAGGGTAACATCTGTGTTGATGGCGATAGTGAGCTGGTACTAGAATGTACTCAGTCAGGTAGGTAGGTGAGGAGATAAGACTGAGGGAATTATGAGAATATACGGAGTAGATTCAGATTCTACATTGGGAAACCTTTGTTAATTTATTTGTACCGTTCGCAGGTATTCGACCTCTTACCCTCAATGCAGCAGTGGCCTTTGATTACCATGCTGAGGGGCTTTCGCACCCACAAAGCCACCGTGAAGTAATCATTGTTGCAGACAAAAAGACTGTCACCTTTTACAAACTGGTGGGTATAGACCATGAGTGCATAGTGTACTATAAATTGCACACTAAGCATTATAAAATAACTCTTATTAACAGGATGAACAAGGTCTGCAAGAGTTGCATACCCAAAAAGGCCACAGCCACATCCACCTCGGTGAGGAAGTAACTCACTTGGGCTTAGGAGAATTGTATGCAGAAGAGTTCGGGGCACTTGTGAAGAAGCGGTTTGCGTTTTTCTTTGGTGAAAAGGAGGAAGCTAAAGTTTACTTCCAAGTTGTTGTGAATGGTACCACCGATACCTTACAAACTGGGTTAGTAAATTTATTTCTATGAAATGGATGGAGATGGGTTTAAATTTCTTGAACCTTGAGATTTTCATTTTGTCTTTAACAGCCTGTTAAAACCTTGGGAAGAATATGGCTCTGAAATGAGAGTTTGGCAAAATGATGCACAAATTATGATGGGGGTCCTGAATGGAACTAACCTGCACATACACGAGTTGTTGGTGAGTTTACCCCACGTTGCATAAATTATTTTATTTTTTTTTTATCCCTGACAAAATGCTTAAATTTATCCCAACTTTCAGACTGATCGATGGGGGAGACAACGAATCTTTTTCGTTCAAGATGTGCAGTTTCCAAGTGATGTGATGTACTGGAAAATGTATTCATCAGGATTTGAAAAGTTTTTGATTGCCGTTACTCCTAGTTTAACGCGTGTTTTTAGTCTTCAACAAGGATTTTACAAATTCTTACAGGACTTGACACCTGGTGTTCTTGGAACTTTCAAAGATGTTGTACCCCTTCAGGTAAGTGACCCTTTCGGGTTGTAATTAAGCGACTCTATTGAACTTCCATGGCAACTGATAAGCGCTTCCTTGCAGATTCCATCGTGCAAGAATGACGTGGTTCTACTAACAGGTTCAGGAACCACTTTGGTTATATTTGTATGGAACAGTGTAGATGGGAAGTACTTCAAGGCAAGTATGATAAGAATTTATGGAAACCATAATTTTGCACTATAAGTTCATAACTCTAATTTAAAAACTGCCTTATTTTTAGGCCAATGAGACCACTATATCGGAAGATATCACTGGATGGGAACTAAGCTTTGGATCCGTGGGAGTAGGAAGTGCTGCTATTCCAACTGTACGTATAAACTACATAATTTTAATTTTATATTAATTCCCAAATTTCCTAAAATAAATTAAACCTTGCACCCATAGGTGGTTGCACAAGCGGCAACCAGTGTGGCCGCAATAAAGCTAACATCTAGCCTCCATGATATTATGGATCAAGGGGTACAAGAAAACGAAGAGTTGCAGAAAGAGAAGCTCTACATAGAAGTAAGCCATTCGATAATAAACCATGAATATATTTTTCCCGACTCCCCCTTCCAACACCTCATCCATTTTTCTTTTTCGTTTTTCAGAACGAATACACAAGACAGACCAGTGTTATGTCTCTTATGCAGAATAGAGTGGATAATGCAATAGACGTACATACTACAACCAAATTATCTGGAGACTACATAATTGACAGCGTCATTGTGGATGGGGTTGGTAAAATACAAGTCCTAAACGCTATTCAAGTTATAACTTTTTATAGACTTTAAACTTTTTTATTTTTCTTCCCTTCAGACTTTGAAGACAAATGTCTTTGATGCTGTTGACATGACCTTCCCAAACACAGACTTTGCTTCAGGTGTATCTTATTCCGACTACAAATCTCATACCGCCAACATCAGCGACTCTTTCACCTGGCTCAATAACCTGGATAAAACATTGAATCAGTACTCCTCAAGGCTGCAGGGCAAGTACTTTAAGGCCTATTACGTCTTGCAAATAAGCTTGCTATGCTATATGCAAGAGGCTAAATGTGTAATCATCTTACAGATGCTGTGAAGATTGCAGGAGGTAACCAGAAAATAACTGGAATGAAGACGGTTGTTGATGGGTTAACTGTAAGTAACCTTGCAACTACAGAGGTGTCGGTCCAAGAAGTGATGGACAAAAATGACCAAAGCTTCCCTCTAACCGATTACCTTGAAGGATTAATAAGGTTGGTTTAATTACTGCTTTAAACTAGTTGCTTTTTATTGACAAGAACACTCTTTTAATTTTACTTAACTTCAGTTTCAGTGATGCTCGCAAGATAACTGGCAAGAAGACCTATGTAAAAGGTCTTGATGTCGCAAGCCTTAATACACCCTCTCTGGATGACATTCCTGTTAGTGACATTGCGACCACAACTGGAAAATATTCCCTTGTGGGTACTACAGCATTCCCTACAATGAATGCAGAAAACGTTAACCTCCCTACCGGTGGTGTGGTTGGTGGTATTGATCTCTCCAATGCAGTTCTGTTAAGTGGACCCGCCAAATTGGGTGAGTAATTTATAAGTTTGGTGCTCTGCAAACTAGTGGTACTATTTAATTAAATCTAATGTCTTGCTAATCTTCCAGGATATCTTGCCTTTGACAAGAATGTGACTGTAACACAAGACCTAAATATAGGTAATAATGAAGTCGATGGAGTTGTAATCAACAACTTGTACAGAAATGCACTAACAAAAGCAGGTGGAGAAGTGAAGGGACCACTTACTTTCACTAATGATGTGGTTGCAAAATCTCTTTCTGCTTCCTTGCTGTCTGGTGTTCGCTCAACAGACTTCTTGACCTATACCGTCTTCAAGGACAAGGATACTCAGCTGACAGGCCGCATAAAGATGCCAACACTTACCGCCCAAGGCTTGCAAGTTAAAGGAAAAGTCAATGATTTACCCCTAAAAACGATGCTACTCTGAACTTGGGTACCAAAACCTTCAATCATCTGACTTGTGTAGATCTTAATGTTGATGATCTTCTAACTGTGGATGGTGTTCAATTTAATAAATTGGTTACACTTCACAGGCCCCAAACAATTACAGGCAACATTACCCTTGCCGAGTCGGTAAATATTCTGGGTAACCTTGATGTATCGTCTAGCCTTGTCAAAGGAATTGACTTTGACGAACTCAATAGTAATTTGACGGCTATCCTGAATACTAATAATCAATTTGATGTTATATTCAAAGGAAGTGTCTCCCTTCCAACAACGGTATACGATGGGACGCTCAGAGGCCTAAACCTGGTTGACCTTGCAGGGGATGTAATCTACACTTCTGATGCTTCTGCTCTATTAACTGGTGCAAAAACCTTTAATGGTGACCTTCAAACTTCTGAAGCTACATTAAAGAGCACATTTAATGGATTGAGTTTTGATGACTTTGTAACAGTTAATGATGCTAAGACCATAGCTGGAGTGAAGACTTTCAAGAAGCCGGTAACCTTCTCATCTACAGTAGATGTAACTGGGCTAGTTGATGGTGTGGACTTGAAGCAACTCTTTGACTCTGCATTGTACCTGGACAAGGCAGGACAAGTGGTAACAGGAAGGAAGACTTTCACTGGTACAGTATCCGCTGGAGAACTAGATGTTCAGGGCCGAGTCTCTGGTGTGGACTTCAACACTATTCTTGCCAAATCTGGAGACCAAGTCTTCACTGTGCCACAGAAATTGGCAGCCGCATCCTTTGGTGCTCTAGATGCTAACCAAATAGACATGTCAGATGGATTCACAATGAATGGTATCGATATTTCTGTGCTGGACAGCATTCGCATGAGCCGTAAGAATCCTACCCCCCACTCGGGTGTTCTAACTGTAAATGGAATGGTATCTGTCCTTGGCTCACTTGATGCAGTAAACATTGGCGGGCATAATGTTGCACAGTTGAAGAGCAACATCGTCACCGATGATGCAGACTCGATTATATCGTCAGATCTGAGCTTTGCAAGCTTAACTGTGAAGGACTCTGTCAGTACTGCTAACAAGGTTGGTGCTAATGGCCAGAATATAAGCAGAATCAACGAGAATGCAGTGTTCCTGGCAGGTAACAATGCCATGACAGGATCTGTTACCTGGGGTGACCTGGACCTACAAGGTGATGTTGCTGTTGGAGGACTTGTCAATGGGAAGGACCTGCAAGTGGTGCACAATGATGCTGTGTATACAGATGCAAGCTCTGTTCAAGTAACTGGTAAGTAATGAAACTAAAGTTATTAAGTTTTATAGTTTGTACAAATGTATGGAAGTTTTATACAGCATAACTTTTTTTTTTTCTTCCAGGTAAAAAGACCTTTGCAGAATTTTCTGTGAAAGGTAATATAAACGCCGAAACCACTAATGGAATAGACTTGAGTAAGAGATTGGTAACTCTTGACACAGACCAGGATATCGTGGTACCCTACGAGTTCTTCACTCTGCATGCAGAGAAGAACCTTAATCTTGGTGGAACATTTGATGCAGTAGATCTTGTAGCCTTGGACAGTACAGCTCTGAAAGAATTGCAGGATGAGACTAGTAAGTCTCACCTAGGGATTATCTTGCTCCCATTCAGATATTTTGTCCTTTATGAAATTTCCTATTAACATTTCTTCCCCTTTTTAGATAACATCTACCTTGAAAAAGTACAAGCAGGCACCATTAACATCCTAAGAAATCTAAATGCGGTGAATGTAAATGATAGGTTAAATGATGCAGTGAGGCTCCAAGCACAAGATGTTAAAATTTCTGGTAAAAAGACTTTCCATAAAGACACTACATTCAATAACTTGGATGTTACAACCCTAAATGGCGAAGACCTGACTTACTATTTGAGTCATGCTGTAAGAAAGAACCGCCCAATAAGTCTTGCATCAAATATTAAAGTAAACGGGTTAGTGAGTGCACCATCGGTCACTGCAAACTCTCTAACAATAGAGGTAAGTCTTTTAATAGATTGCTTTTAAAAATTAATATTTGAAAGCCCTAATATTACAACTCTACTCCCTAATTTCAGGGAACCGTGGATAATGTAGATTACAAGACCTTAATGAAAAATGTGGTTCTGCTGGATGATTCAAAGAGTCACGGTATAAAACTGGTAGGTCTCGTGAATTTAATTTTGTTTTTGTTTTTACTCTTAGATTAGCTTTTGAATTAAAAATAATTGTTATTTTAGGCATTCGAAGATGACGTGTCGGTAAAAGGTGCCCTTGGCGCTACAAGCCTTAATGGTTTCGACTTGGCAACCAACTACCTCACAACAAACACCATGCAGAGTCTTTCTCCAAATGTGGAATTCGAGAGCATAACCACTGCTAGTATTACAGTTGATGGATTCGTTAACTCAAAGAAACTGCCGGATGAAGTCGCAAATACACTAAATGTAAGAATCTGTAAATTAGAAGGTTAATTTGTATAAATCTTAATTAATAATAATAAATGTTAATTAATGGTAACATTCATACAGGTAAATGGCGGCCAGACTGTTACTGGTATGAAGAGCATATCTGGGATTGTCAATGTAGCAAATAATGTGGAAGTGACAGGTAATATCAACAATATAAAGATGGCTACCGAGGCAATATACCTAAAAGACGCATCTACAGTAAATGGTAAGGGAGACTAGTACTTTACATTTAAAGTTCACTTTAATCTTGGATATCGTGGAAGTCGGACTAAAGATGACCACCATAGCCATATGGTCCCATTAACTTTGTTGTTTTAACAGGACGCCTAAAGTTCTCTAATGGATTGCTTACATCATCTCTGACGAGCAGCACCAATATGATAAGCGATATTGATATGAGTGATCTCTCGACTAATGCATGGTATTACAATGAAAGTGCTACTATTTCAGCAAGCATGATATTTGATTCTTCAGTTACTATGAAGGTATGTATCTATACACTAGAGTACCTTAACTGTAGGACATGTACACCTTATTAACTCTAACTTTATCTCCAGGACTCGTTAACGGTTGTTGGCACCATTGATAAATTTAATATTGGACAAGTATACAATGATGCAAAACAAGCTCTGAACCAGTACTCTACTTACAATGAAGGAATTAAGGCAAGTTAATCCTTCCCTCCCTCTTAGTTTTATTAAAGCTTTTAAGTGTTTTAGCTTTTAGATCCCATTTTAATAAGGATAGCTATTTTGAGCTTTTCAGTTTGTCAGGTGTTTAGAAAAAAATCGGAATACAAATGCTTACAAGTAATTGTGCAAAATTTTCTTTTGTAGAGCGAATATGCTGTAAAGTGCCCTCTCATCCTGGAAGCTTACAAAGATACCCAGAAGGCCATATTTGATGCAGATTACTTCAGACTTGTACAAGAAATTGCTCTTGGGAAAGTGCATCATGCTTCTACAAGTTTCTGGGTATGATTTCGCTATATAGAAAAGCACTGGGCCTCTTTAGTTGGTAACTTCCCTTACTAACTGCCTGAACTTCTTCCAGGCTTCAGGCACTACTTACATCATCATAAGCTGGAAAGATGAATGCAGCTCAACACTGTACAGGTTTGAGTCTCCAGGAAAACTTGTGCACGTGCAAACACTTGCAGTGTCAGGCCATGGTAAAGACTGGTTGGCAATTGAGCAAGGTCAAGAGGTATGAAGAACTTTTAAAAAAAATTCTAGTTCCACTTTCTCTAATGGACAGGAATTTTAAATCTTTTATTTTTCAGATCTTCTTGGTGATGGCGGCATCAAGTGAAGGGAATGCCTGTACCAAACAGAATAGTGTAGTCTGGAAAATGTCAAATGGTGCACTTTCGGTGAGCACTATCTCAAGTAGTTTCGCATAACTTGAATAACATTTCTAACTTTCTAGCTATAATTACTTTTATTCCTCCAGGTATACCAAGACCTGCTTCCTGGGACAAAAGTTTCGGCAAACCATGGAGTTGTATATATAACTGCTCCAAGTGCTACCCATAGCTATATCTTTGATACTAAAACTCTGCTCTTCAATTTCGTTAATACTGCTACTACTGAAATGGGTAAACAAAAAAAATTAGCCTTCAAATGTTTTTTTAAACTACTGGTAGTTGTATTAAAAATCCATTTTTCCGTTTTTAAAACATAACTTAACCCACTAATTCTTGCAGATTCTATTTTGACCTCCAAAAGTGGACACAGTGTAGCTTCGATAAAATTGCAAGGAAGTCTAGTTTTATTTGTTGATGGACAACAGCTATCCTCGCAACTCTCAAAATTACAAGTTGATGACTCGGTGTTATTTGAGCAGCAAGGCAAAATATTATTGCTGGCGGCAGTGACCAGGAACCCTCTCTCTGGCATAGAATATAGCCTAGATGTGAGTATGCACTCTTCCCCCTTGCATATTTCCAATGTTGTAACCTTTACATGTATTTAACCTGATCTTCCCTTTCAGCTCTACGGCATAGATCCAACTGAGAATACTCTAAATTGGTTGGATTCAAAACCACTACTTGCAGCTGCTACGTTAACTTCCTTCTACAGTGGGAATGCAATTACTGGAAAAACAATAGCTGTGGTTATGCAAGAAAACTATTACTGCCCCACTGTTTATACAGTACTTGGTAAGGCTTTAATGCATGGGACATTGTTAATTTATAAACAAACATGTACTGACAATTATTCTTCATTTCAGGCTCCGAGTTGAGATTCTTCTCTGATCTTGCTACTCCAAAAGTGAACTGGGCTATATACATCAGCATACCCAATGAGGCCTTCTCAGAAGTCAAAGATCACTATCTTCTGGTTGGCAAAGGTGATTCTTCGAAGCTTCTGTACCTTGAAATGCGTGGCTTAACACATGAAGCCTTGGACCGCACATGTCATGTAGATGATTTCAAATATCCAGAATTGATACCGCGAGTGTAATAAAAATTTTAAAAATTTTATTAAACCATTAAGTATAATAGGGCTTTAATATTTCCTTTAAAATAGTGGTATTTGAGTATTCACTACAATGAATTGTATCTAAGGGGATGCATAATGATTGTTAATACAGCAATCCTATACCTTTACAACTCAAATTTAATAATCGGATAACTTTGCCTTTTAATTTAACAATTAAAGCCTTTAATGAAGGAAGGATTAAATTTTATACTTTTAATTTGTACAACAATAACTGATTCTTTAGAGGATTAATTGCAATTAAAATGCATCTGATCGTGCTGCAAAAGCTTTTTAAAATGAATACTGTTAAAACCACCAAATTGAAAGTTAGCCAGTAGCCAAGCAAGAGCTTTATCCACTACCTAAACTGTGAATACAGTGGGAAGAAATTAACAAGCCATTTGGCTTGTCTAAAGCCTCTATACAATGCTTCTAATGCATATAAACCCCAGCAATGCTTCGATAGGAAAGTCCCTTCCATGCATCGTTATAAATGAAGCTTTTAGTGTCTTGCTTAGCTACACTTGAATAGCCTCCCTTGCACACATCCCTGCCTTCCTCGAGTTGTACTACTCTCCTCCATGGGTAAATGTCCTGTGACATGGATTATGTGTTGCAAACCACTTAAACTAAAACCTTAAATATTCGCAATGGCACACTTTACCAAGTGATTAATTTTCTAATCGACAACTGGACGAAATAGCATGTACAGTAGTCTTGGCAACATTATTGCTGCATGTGTAGAAAGGTGTAATGCAGCCTCAACACCATGGGTGTTGCCATTTCGATAAAAAAAAAAAAAAAATACAGTACATAACATTTGAAGGATATCCCATTACAAAGTCGACTAACTTCCCTAATTTTTTTACTTTTAAAAATGACGTATCAATTGCTTTGCTTGCTTTCCAAAGGTTAACCCCCAATCCCTTGCCCATTGTTGTCGGGGGGGGGGGGGGCTTCTGAGACTGTTAATGATCTGACTTACAAGATGGGAGCAATCTATAGCACGATCAAATTTAACTGATCATTCTGGCAACCCCATTTCTGCAGAACCTCATCCAACCCTTAATACCTGTACTGGAACTAACTCTCCCCAGCAAACTGCCCAGTCGATACCAAAGATTGGTCAGACTGTGGAGAAGACTTATTAGGATGCCTCAAAGACCAAGATGTGAAATCAGTACATTGCTACACCATTCCTAAAGGTCAACGAAAGAATCCGACCAACATTGCCAATACCTTCTGTACACATGACCTTCCCTTACGTATCTACATCGGTGGACAATACCTCCGTTCGACCATACCAACCCCCTCCCCGTCAATTTCAAAACTGTTGGTGCTTTGGACATCCTGCCAAACATTGCCGTTCCACAGACCGATGACCCATGTGCGCCCAACCTGGTCATAACCGAACATGTGCTAAATGTGGCAGCCCCCATAATGTATTTTATAGCTGTCCCACTTACAAGTTTGAATCTGAGGTAGCAACTGATACAAAAATGGTCTCCCTTTACGTGAAGCCAGACAGGAAGCACTTCGACAAGGTTTCTCTCATACTCCATACTCTTGTAACCTCATTCGCTCAGTCCCTCCCCCTCCACCCCAAAATGTCCCTATTTCCACTTCTACATTCTACATCCCTCAGACCAATTCTACATCCCTCAGACCAATTCCTTTGCCACTCTAAACCGACACCCCAATCTCAACTACAGCCCCAACACCAAGACCTCTCCCTCCCCGCACTACCCGCAGTAGACAGACTAAACGTTCTAACCCTTCTTCCCCTACAGCACACTCACCTCCACCTACCTTTACCTTTATTCCTGAGACACCAGTCTCCTCTTCCTCCCCCCCCTCATAAGAAAACCTTTATCCCACAAAACACTCCAACCAACTCCAGTGTAGAAACAATGTATGACATTCAAAGCTATATGCTTGAAACACAAGATCCTTCCACACTTGAAGTGGTTGCCGATATTCATACCCCTCCTACTCCCTCTCAACACAACCTAACCCCCTCAATTCCGTCCACCTCCGATATCCATCCTTCCAATATCCACCCTCCTACCACTAATACTCCCCCTACATCTACTCCCAACACAACCCACCCCCTTCAACCCCAACTATAGGCACATTCTCCCTCCCTCCATCCCCTCTATCTTTTGCAGTCCCCCTCCCGGATACACACGAGAATCACTCATGTCACAACAATGCCCTTCCCCAAATTCCCTACCTCCTAATACCCCTCCTTCACACCCCCTACCTCCTCCTCCCCCAGATTCCCCAATACGTACCATATGCGATATCACTCCTAAGCTATAGCTCTCCTATATTGGAATATTCGCGGTTACCGTTCTCATAGACCAGACCTACGTCATATCCTTGCTTCTTATAATCCATCTATTATCTGCCTCCAAAAGACTTTCCTCACACACCCTCCTATTCCAATTCCCAATTACCATTTTATATCTTCCCCCCACACCCTTTATGTCTCGTCTATACTTATCCATCATAATACACCTTATGTCATACCTCCCATACAAACTACTGTCCTGTGCACAGCTATTCGCATCTTTCTTCGCCGCTGGATCACAGTGATTTCAGTCTACTTCTCCCCATCCCATCCCATTGACTTTGCTGCCTTTGAAACTCTAATTTCCCAACTCCAACCACCTTTCCTCATAGTTGGTGATTTCAACTGCCGCCACACTCTGTGGGGTGACTCTACCACCAACTCTCGAGGCCGATCTCTAGAACGCTTCCTCTTCACAAATAACCTAATTATTCTTAATTCAGATCGCCCCACACACTTTGACATGCACACACAATCCTTTTCATGCTTTGACCTCTCCCTATGCTCTCCTACTCTACATTTAGATTTCCATTGGTCAGTTCTAGACCACTTAACCTATAGTGACCACTTCCCAGTACTCTTTTCTTCTACTTCATATGTACCACTTCCTAATCCTCCACGCTGGTGCTTCGATAGAGCTGACTGGCATACTTTCACTTCACTCTCTACTATACCTATCCCTCCATCCCCCTTACCGTCCATTTCAGATATGCTACAATGTTTTACAACCACGAGCTCAAGACCTTGTACCTCTAAATGTGTTCCATGGTGGAATTCTGATTGCACCAAAGCGCTTCGCTTAAAACGAGCAGCCTGGAACGGCTATCGCTACAAACGAGGCACCCCTCACCAGCTATAATACATCCAAATCTTTCCTCATCCTTTTCTCTCACTCACTTACGGTCCCCAAACCCCCACTATTCTTATATAACGCTCCACTCCAATACCGTTCTTCTGGCAAATTCCTAGGCGTTATATTTGATTCCAAATTGTCCTGACGAGACCATATCTTGTACATCAAAGAAAAAGCTCAACACCGCCTCCGAATCTTACAAACTCTTTCACACATCTCCTGGGGCTCAGATCGCAAAACTCTCTTCCATCTTCATGTTACCTTGATTCTCTCCACTCTAGATTATGGATGCCAAATCTTCTCCTCTGCCTCAACCTCTCTTCTTGCTCACCTTGATACAATCTACCACAGCGGTCTCCGCTTAGCCCTAGGTGCCTTCTGCTCCTCTCCAGTTGAGAGCCTATATACTGAATCTGGCATGCCGTCCCTTTCTCGACGTCGAGCCCTTCTCTCTCTCCGATGCTATGCTCAATTTCACCAATATTCCCTTACCAAACTAACTATTCCACAAAGGTATGAAACCTTTACTTCTTCTCCATGTTTACCAACTCCTCTCCCCGTACGCATGGATACCCTCCTCTCCCATCCTTCTCACTCATTTCCTTGACCATATCTCCATTCATTCCTCCAGCATTCATGTTTACACTGACGATTCCAAATCCATCTCAGGAGCTGGATTCGCAGTAACATTCCCAAATTGCACTTTAAAATACACCCTCCCTCCTAAATCTAGTCTCCTTACTACAGAACTATATGCACTCCTTTTTGCCTTAAGACGCATATACTCATCCCCTCTTCCTCTTTTACTATTTTTACTGACTCCCGTAACTCCTTAACCCTCATAAAGTCTATGCACTCGACCAATCCTCTGTAAGATCCAGAACTGGTTCTTCTATCTATCCACACGTCACAAATCTGTCAGATTTTGCTGGGTACCCAGCCATGTTGGAATCCCTGGCAATGAACAGGCACTCTTGCACGCTATGCCGCAATGTCCACATCACCTTAACTACGCTTCTCACATATTCCAGCTACGGATTATTACCACCACTTTAAAACCTTCTTGTATACCCAATGGCAATCTTTTTGGTCAAGAACACAATAAATTACATACTGTAAAACCATCAATCTCCTCTTTGTCAGCTCCATTTCACAAAAACAGACGTTGGGAGACGGCCCTCGCGCGCTTAGGTATTGGCCACACACGCCTATCTATGTCACGCTCAGACCCGTCCCTATGTCCTCTGTGTGGAACTGAAAGAGGGACGTTACATATTCTCTTGTCCTGTCCACGCTTTAATACAGCATGTACCACTGCTTTTCCACACCTATCCTCCCTTCACCGACCTTATTTTTTAACCATTAACCATTAACCATTCCAATGGTTAAAAAACAAAATGCGTAGACCTCCAAGGTTAGATAGCACTATTGAAAAGTATATTAAAGGACAGGTAAAGGGTGATAGTTGCTATGCGTCAACTATGTAGAGTGATCTTGAAAGGTTAAAGATGGGTAAAGGAGTTGTGTGAATGGGCTATGGTGGGTCTAGGTAAGGGACTTACATAAGGGTTTCACATGTGTAACCCTTATGATAGAGGGGATGAATGGAGGGGGAATGTACGTGTAGTTGAGAGGAGTGGGTTGTGTTGGGTGAAAGTAAGAGGATGGATGTAGGGGGAATGAGTAGGAGGGGGATGCATATCGGCAGTCACTTCGAGTGTGGAGGGAGCATGAGCTGTGGAATTTTGTCTTAAGCATATAGCTTTGAATATCTAACAGTTTCTGCAGTAGAGTTGTTTGGAAAGAGTTGTGAATCAAAGGTTTTCTTATGAGATGGGGGTGGGGGAGACTGGTCTCTGAGGAGTAAAGATAAAGGTAGGTGGAGGTGAGTGTGCTGTAGGGGAAGAAGGGGTGGAACGTTTAGTCTGTCTACTGCGGGTAGTGCGGGGAGGGAGAAGGGATGTAGTTGAGATGAAACCTGTGGTTGAGATTAGGCTGTCTGGATTTAGAATGACAAAGGAATTTGACTGGGGGACGTAGAATGTAGAAGTGGAAGTGGGGAAGTAAGTAGGTATAGGGGAGGGAGTAATGGTTAATGGTTAGTTAAAAGCGAAATTAATGTGCTAGACATCTAAGCTCATATAACACTATAGGAAGGTATAGGAAAGGGTGATGTCAGGTGATAGTTGCTATGCGTCAACTATCTAAAGTAACGTTGAAAGGTTGAAAGGTTGAAGATGGGTAAGGGGGTTGATGAGGGAAAGGGTTATGGTGGTTTAGGTAAGGGAATTAGATCAAGTGAAGGATATTTATGCATCTGAGGAAGGAGAACAGGTTGTCAAGGCTGAAACTGGGATTCTGTAAGGATGTCTGATATGTTGGGAGGTCGGTGAAGGGAGGATAGGTGTGGAAGAGCATAGGTACGTGCTGTATTAAAGCATGGACAGGACAACAGAATGTGTGGAACTGAAAGAGGGACAGGTCTGGTTTGTGAGAACGGAAACCGCGAATATTCCAATGTAGGAGAGCTATATCTTATTTATTTTATGAGTTAAAGCGTCGGTACGTGTTGGGGACTCTGGGGGGGGGGGGAAGGAGCTAGGGGGTGTAAAGGAGGGGTACCAGGAGGTAGGGAATCTGGGAAAGGGCATTGTTGTAACATGAATGATTCCGGGAGGGAGTGGAAAGGATAGAGGGGATGGAAGGAGGGAGAATGTGCGTATAGTAGTGGGTTGTGCTGGGAGGGAGTAGGAGGAAGTGGTGTGGGGGGAATATTAATGGTAGGAGGATGGATTTCGGAAGGATGGATAGTTGTAGTTGAAGGGAATGTGTTGTCTTGGGAGGGATTAAGAGGAAGGGGTGTAGGGGTGCTATGAGTAAGAGGGGGATGGATATCAGGATGGATAGATATCGGTGGTGGACGGAATTGAGGGGGTTAGGTTGTGTTGAGAGGGAGGAGGAGGAAGGGGTAGAGGGAGAATATGAGTAGGAGGGGTATGAATATCGGCAACCACTTCAAGTGTGGAGGGAGCATGAGTTATGGGATCGTGTGTCAAGCATATAGCTTTGAATGTCTTCCATAGTTTCTGCAGTGGAGTTGGTTGGAGAGTTTTTTGGGATAAAGGTTTTCTTATGAGGGGGGGAAGAGGAGACTGGTGTCTGAGGCATAAAGGTAAAGTTAGGTGGAGGTGAGTGTGCTGTAGGGGAAGAAGGGTTAGAATATTTAGTCTGTTGGAGCTGTGGTTGAGATTGAGGTGTCTGGGTTTAGAGTGGCAAAAGAATTGGTCTAAGGGAGGCAGAATGTAGAAGTGGAAGTGAGGACATCTTGGGGTGGAGGGGGAGGGGCAGTGCGAGCGATGTTACTAGAGTATGGAGTATGAGAGAAACCTTGTCGAAGTGCTTCCTGTCTGCTTTCACGTTAAGCGAGACCATTTTTGTACCCGAGAGTTGCTACCTCAGATTCAAACTTATAAGTGGGACAGCTTCTATAAATACATCACAGGGGGCGCCGCAGTTAGCACATGTTCGTGTTCGTGTTTATGCTAAGCAGTTTGATCGGTTATGACCAGGTTGGGCGCACATGGGGCATGGGGCATCGGTCTGTGGAATGGCAGTATTTGGCAGGATGTCCAAAGTGCCAACAGCTTTGAAATTGATGGGGAGGGGGTTGGTATGGTCGAACAGGGAGGGATTGTCCACCGATGTAGATACGTAAGGGAAGGTCATGCGTACGGAAAGTAATTTTGGCAATGTTGATCGGATTCTTTTGTTGACCTCTAGTAGGAATGGTGTAACAATGTACTGATTTCACATCTTGGTCTTTGAGGCATCCTAATAAGTCTTCTCCACAGTCTGACCAATCTTTGGTATCGACTGGTCAGTTTGCTGGGGGGGGGGGGGGAGAGTTCCGGTACAAGTATTAAGGGTTGGATGAAGTTCTGCAGAAATGGTGTTGCCAGAATAATCAGTTAAATTTGATCGTACTATAGCTTGTTTGATCTGACTATTACGAGATGAGAACAGTCTGGTATAGAAAGGGACTGCCCACTTGTTTTTGGAGGCATTGTTGGAAGAGAAGAGTATTGCCGGAGTAAGGAGCTGTAGAAGGGATAAAAAAATCTGTTCCATTTAGCTGGGCTAAGCAGTATTTAAGATATTTGTAGGGTTGGTGGTGGTGGATGGTCGGGGACATGTGGAAGAGGGAGTATTCCGGAGTGATGTAGAAGAAGGTTGCGGGGGTAGAGTTGCTGAATTTGAGGAAGTTGAGAGGGTAGGAAGGTCTTGTGGAGATTGAAACTGCTTGGGTTGGTAATGCACTAGTAGGCATTGAGGAGTGGGTAGTAGTTTGTGTTCAGTGTCATGATCATAGGAGAGCCTGGGGTTGGGGAGCCGGTGGGGCTATTTGATGAAGGGCAAGCCTCATTGCTCCTATTAAGTGTATTACATCTTTATTACTGGCCATGGGAAGCCTTTATTATGCAAGGGAAATAAGCAGTCCACCCCCCCTCCCCAGTGTGCTGTATGGGGGTGAGGGTTGGACAACTAAATCAGGGGAGTACCTTGCCCATGGTTCCCCACAGGCCGTTCAGGACTGGCACAAGGTCAGCCTTTCATCCTTTCAGCACAGCTTTTACACCTTAAGAAGTAGGTAGAAGGGGATGGAGATGGGACGGAAAACAAAGCTGGAAGGGGTAAAAGACGAATTAGTGGAGTCGAGGGCTGTGACAAGGTAGGCGGATTCCCAGCATTGGGTCCCAATTCGTCTCCTATGCCTCCCCCTATTCCGCGACAACGGGCAAGGGACTGGAGAGTGGGAGGTATTATTGCCCATATTGCCGAAATGTGGTAGGTGGTATTGGAGAAAAGGATAGCAAGATGGGGGATTTAAATGAAGTTTAGGATGGAATTGAAGCCGAGTGTTCGGAGAGGAAGGCTTACTAGGTTACACACTATTTGGACTAGACTTGTGTAAAGTGAATTTGTGGTCGAGAAACTCACGATTTAGATAAGTGGAGCTATTTTATGAAGGAGCATGCCTCAATGCCCTCATTAAAATGATACGAAGGGTACAAAGTCCTTACTACTGGCCTTGGTAACCCTTGATTAGGTAGTAATAGTCCACCCCAGCCCCCCCAGAGGGGAAAAGTTAGATATCAAACAGGAATACTGTGCCCATGCATCGCCAATCCTTTCATGACTGGCCATAATACATCCAAAATACATCCTCCAAACAAAGGAAAATTTGTCCTAGACAGTACCTGCAAGAATTAAAAGACTAAAGTCCTTTGAAAGTTTGCAGCTCCATCTCTGATCAAAACATGTAATCACTGTAGTAAAGGAGTGGATTCCTGAATGGAGGGGAGGGAGGCAGAGTCGTGTTGTATATCTTGGATTCAAACTTATTCGAAACAATGTAATTTATCCCTAAGAGTCAATTTCTAGGCAATGAACAAAGCCATAGGACTTTAGTCCCAGATTAAAATTCAAGTTTAAAGTTCTAGACTTGAAATATGATATGGATTTACTGCCTAAAAATTCTGTAATATGTTCAGGCCTACTTGCAGACATTCCATGAACTTTCTCCAGCCTTTTTGAAATGTTCAAAATTTGACAGTCTGCATGGTTAGGAAAAAATGGAGTTCTAATCTTTACCATTTCATAAAGTTAAACATTCAAAGGCAAGTGGATTATCAAGTGGATTAAAGCATCATCAACTGTCAGTTATATGATACCATCTTAACATTCTGTTGCCTTAAATGCGCCTATCCTAGGCAATTAAGGCCTTAAACTTCCAATATATATATAAACTTTCCTAAGCCACATTTGAAGAGTTCAAGGGTGGGGGGGGGAAGCAATAAAGGTAATTGAAAGTTAAAAAGGCCATCACATCCTTTGACAAAGAAATGGGGCCCCTTCCTGGGGTATTTAATAATCCTGGAAGGTTACCATTCGAGAATGCCGCACACCAAGTGCCAGCTATTCCACCCCCCCCCACCACCACTTTAGTAAACTTACTATTAAAGTGCTCTAGACTATAGCTTGTAGATTAATACGAATCTCTAAAACGGTCTAAAAGTTGGACAACCTAGCCTTTTCAGCATGGCTCAGGATGGAGAAAAGAAACATGCAAAGTAGTTTAAACGAAGGCAGAGGTACAAGGCGCGGTTATCAAGGAGCATTTCTTTTAAGCCTGCCCTATAAAAAACTAGTGAAGAATTGCAAAAGCAGAATTTTATGCCATTTCTGTAAATGGCATTGTATGCATTATTTCTATAGTAAATATTTAGCAGTGGTGTTTGAATTTCTCTTCCCTTTGGTTTACAGTTGCAAAAAAAAAAAAAAAATCCAAAATACTGAAGACAGGCAATATTTCTTTACTTGCCATGTGAAACCCTAATTTGGCCAAGTTTCCATAGTTCCCGTAAATGGGACAAATACCATGTGGTGCTCCATAACAATGTCAGGTGTCAAGGCATTTAACAAGGTTTGGTTAACAATTTATTAAAAAACTAAAATCTGATCATATCACACCGGGACTATTGGCATCAATTCAGGATACTTGAAGGCTGCTGGGTTGCACTCTATGTATCCAGCTTCATGAGTTAGTCCATTCATCTTTAGCTCCAGCAACTTTACTCCATTTCCTTGTCCAATTAACAGAGCATGCTTAGAGATTTCTGGGAAAGTAGCATCAGGCACACTGAAGTACTCCACCCACCAAGTTAATGGTGTATTCATTTCCACAAATGGCTTGAATTTCATTCCTGAAAATTTACAAGAGGATTAGGATTATTTTTATACACTCCAAATTTTAGGACCAAAAACTTAACATCTACATACCATGCAATGTGTAAACTTCTGGGCACCAGTTCTCTTGTACAGCTACAAGTACAGTAGCTCCTGTTGCTGCATTCCCAGCAAAGAAGCTGGTCAGCTTAGCAGGTTCATTCAGAGGCTTAGAATCAAGCCAAGAGAAGCCACTAACAGGGTCAAGCAAATAAAGCTGAGGAGTAAGTACCAAGATTAGGCTTACAGCATTTCCAGCATTTCCTGAGGGATTAGAATTAAAGCCATTCCTAGTCTTACCTCAAGGTTGTGTACTACACCAGATACAAGTTCTCGTGTAACTGAACACATCAGGAACACTTTTCCATATTGTTGAACCAAGACTGCATCATCCATTTTATGGACTTCCATTAGCCCGAGCTGGACATTATTCACCCATGGTATCACAATTCCATTCTCGTATGCTTCAACAACTATAGTATTTCCACTCCTATCAATCAAAACTGCCGTTTCGTCTGTAAGGGTAGAGACATTAAGTGTAATATAAAAGGCTATAAATCTATAATATTTTTAGATTATAGAATTTTACTTACCAATAGCAGGTAAATTTTTCACCAATTCGAACTCGTTTGTAGAGCTGCTAAAGCTGTATAAGTGTCTAACATTGCCCATAGTAATAGCTATTCCTACTGTTCCAGTTTCTTGAATGAAAGTCTTTTCAACCCTTTCTCCAGCAACAAGCTCTTGGTGCACCTTAAAAAAAAAAAAAAAACTCAATGTAGGTTCATGCAACAAGCAATTGAAATGCAGCAATTCCAATTATATCATACTTACAGTAAGTGCATCATTTTCTAGCTTTAAGGATACACTATTAGTCCTGCTGCAGCTATTGTCTGCCGACGATGCAGCACCAATGAAGTAGTTCTGTAAAACATTCGAGACATGTACAAATTGCTTCATAGAGTGCATATCGTGGTGGACGCTAAATTTCATTAGCTCATTCCACTTACATCTCCCTGATGTTCGAAGTGTATCCAGTCTTTACCAGATCCAAAATTGGAGTATAGTGTTGTTGTAGGGACAAATGAAGTACCATATTTGTCCATTGTCACATCACAACTTTTCTCCCAGCTCATAACAATGTAAGAGCTGTTATCAACCTAAATGGAAAGATTTGTTAGGTCATGCAATTAAATTTTATAGATCAGCTCTGACACCTCATACTTTTTCATGTGGCAAAGAGGGAAACTTACTCTGGCAGATGCAGAAGACTTGGGTTTTCCACCAAACTGAGCTTCATTAACCAAATGGAAATAGTCTGCATCAAATATGGCCTTTTGAGTATCTTTATAGGCTTCTTCAATAAGGGGGCACTTGTTGATGTACAAGTTCTGTAAAGATTATAATTAGTGATCCCTGCTAACAAGTGCTATATTTTGAACAAGCTGAAGTGCATTACTTACCTTGATGCCTTCGTTGTAGGTCGAGTAGGTATTTAGTGCATTTTCAGCATCTCCATACACTCCACTTACGAGCATGCCATCCACCGTGTGGTTAGTCAGGAGAGTCTCCTAGCAATAGGATCAGGATGTTAAGTTACCAAGCATAACTCCAAGCATAACTCCCATATAAATTTATAAAGTTAATATAATTCTTACTTTCATCACAACTGGATCCATAAAGTTAAGGCTAGCAGTGATTATAGCCGCTTCATTGTAATACCAAGCATTATTTGCCAAGTCTACCACATCTATATCTCCAATCTCACCACTGGTGCTAGTTAAACTTTTCACAGTCAGGTCAGAAGAGAAGTGAAGACTACCTGAAATGGAGTAGTTTAGGTAATTTTTTTTTTCCTCCCATGACAGGTGGCAACTGATCTCTTAATTAAATACATACCACTTATTGTTGGAGCTTCTGTCAGATATACGACTTCTGATGAAAAGTCTACCAAGGTATCGTCTCCTGTTAGGCCTGTTACTTCTACATCATTTGATACAATTGTCACACCATTTATAGTTTTCATTCCAGTTATAGTTTGTCCTCCTTGTATCTAATTTTAGAGATATTAGTGTATCAGTAATATGAAATTATAAATTAATGTATAATAAATTTATATACACAATTTTAAACCAATACATCTCGTGGTCATAATACACTTACCTTCAGAGTATTTGCAAATTCTGCAGGAAGGTTAACGTTATTAACAGAACCCTGTACCGCCACATTAGCAGATGCATGAACATTATCAAAGTCCACATTCGTTATAAAGGTTTGTGGTGTATTTGTGGTTAGGTAATGAGTATCCATATCCAGATCATTTAATCTGATGGTAGCAAGGTTACCCTTCACCAATACATCATTTGTGAATTGCTGAAGGGAGAAAGTAGTTTTAGTATACTGAAAAGCATTTTTTTTTATTACCATCTCTTGCATTAAGCATATCCTACTTACCAAATTTGAAGTTGAAGACTGCGTGCCATCAAGGAGAACTGCTCTAGTCATCAAATCCTTGTAATCGATTCCATCTACTGT
This sequence comes from Penaeus vannamei, assembly GCF_003789085.1. Lineage (NCBI taxonomy): Eukaryota > Metazoa > Arthropoda > Malacostraca > Decapoda > Penaeidae > Penaeus > Penaeus vannamei. The sequence continues at coordinate 38,736 of NW_020868982.1, read as the reverse complement.
ACCCTTAAAATTGAAAAAGGGATTAATAATTTCCCCACTATCATACCCATTATGCATAGTCCAAAAGTAAAATTCGATTCATACCTGTATGTTGAGGGAGTCTACAGTTATTGAAGGCGCAGACACTAACCCATTCACCTTCAATTTTTTGTTCAGGTTAATTGGGACATTCTTTCGTACAGCATGGTTCAAGTAAGTATTGAAGTTAACGTTGTTCAAGTTTGTGGTGAAGATATTCTTGAAGGCAACATCCTTAACGAAGTTCTTAGTACCTTTTATGGTTATATCTTTACCAGTTAAGCGTACTGCATCTTGAAGTCTTGCATTTACATCAATACCTCCAAGTTTCCCGTTGACTTGGAAATCGCCAATGGTTACTTTTCCATTGAAGACCAAGTTTTCTGAAAAATATTACCATTAATATAAAGTTTACCCATCAAGACTAACCATTAAGACTAGCATTACTTTACCGAAATGCTCACCAATGGTATCCATGCTTTGCTTGAGGGCTCTTGAGTCCAGCTTTACTAGGTCAACCCCATCAAAAGTACCATCGAGTGTCATACTTTTTTCTGCCGTTATAGTATCGAAAGTGAATGGAGCAGTGATATCTTGGTCAGTGTGGAGAGTGAAGAGTCTTTTACTAAGGTCAATATCATTTGTAGTTTCCGTGTTTATGTTTCCTTTCACCGATAGACCGTTTTGGAAGACCTTCTTGCCTAAAATTAAGATTTAAAAATCAAACTTTTATATTTCAAAAATTTTAAAAAGGTAAATTATCTTTTAATTAAGACTCACCTGTCACCCGAACAGAACCGTCATCTTTGTACACTGCATCATTGTGCACCACTTGCAGGTCCTTCCCATTGACAAGTCCTCCAACAGCAACATCACCTTGTAGGTCCAGGTCACCCCAGGTAACAGATCCTGTCATGGCACCCCTCATGGCTCTGCATTCTCGTTGATTCTGCTTATATTCTGGCCATTAGCACCAACCTTGTTAGCAGTACTGACAGAGTCCTTCACAGTTAAGCTTGCAAAGCTCAGATCTGACGATATAATCGAGTCTGCATCATCGGTGACGATGTTGCTCTTCAACTGTGCAACATTATGCCCGCCAATGTTTACTGCATCAAGTGAGCCAAGGACAGATACCATTCCATTTACAGTTAGAACACCCGAGTGGGGGGTAGGATTCTTACGGCTCATGCGAGTGCTGTCCAGCACAGAAATATCGATATCATTCATTGTGAATCCATCTGACATGTCTATTTGGTTAGCATCTAGAGCACCAAAGGATGCGGCTGCCAATTTCTGTGGCACAGTGAAGACTTGGTCTCCAGATTTGGCAAGAATAGTGTTGAAGTCCACACCAGAGACTCGGCCCTGAACATCTAGTTCTCCAGCAGATACTGTACCAGTGAAAGTCTTCCTTCCTGTTACCACTTGTCCTGCCTTGTCCAGGTACAATGCAGAGTCAAAGAGTTGCTTCAAGTCTACTCTATCAACAAGCCCAGTTACATCTACTGTAGAGGAGAAGGTAACAGGCTTCTTGAAAGTCTTCACTCCAGCTATTGGTTTAGTCGAAAAACTATGTACAAGGTCATCAAAACTCTTGCCATTGAATGTACTATCAAATGTTGCATGGGATATACTCACAGGAAGGTTAAAGCTCTTTGTGCCTGAAATTGCTGCTGCACTGTCGGTGCTGTAGATTATATCTCTGCCGAGATCGACAATATTCAAGTTGTTCATATTACCTTTGTAGTCCACAGTTGGAAGATGGACATAGTTCTTGAAGTAAATGTCGAATCCTTTACCCATTGGGTTCTGAATAGCTGTAAGGTTTGCATAAAGGTCATCAAAGTTTACACCTGCAACCAAGCTGCTAGCAACGTTCAGACTGCCTTGAATATCAACACCTTCCGTGAGAGTTTTTCTTCCTACAATAACTTGAGGTCTATGAAGGGTAACCAGTTTATCAAACTGGATACCATCCACAGTAAGACTATTTTCAACTGTAAGATCAACACAAGTCAAATGATTGAAGGATTTGGTGCCCAGGTTCAAGGTTTTATCAGTTTTAAGAGGGAAATCGGATGGGAAATCTTTGCCATTTACCATGTCTCTCACATACAAGCCTTTGGCTGTAAGGGTTGGAACCCTTATCTTGCCTGTCAATTTAACATCTTGATCCTTGAATACAGTTGTGGACAAGAAAATAGGTGAACTAACACCAGATAGCAGGCTAGCCGTTAGAGACTTTGCAGTCACATCGTTTGTGAACTCAAGTGGTCCCTTCAATTTTCCACCTGCTTTTGTTAGTGCATTTCTGTATAGCTGCTCAATGATTACACCATCCACATCAGTAGAATCTACTTGTAGGTTATCAAGAACTGTTAAGTTCTTGTTGAAGACAGTAGAACCTGAAATATTCAGTACATTTAATAACTTGCAATTAAGTTTTGGAATAACTTAAAGGACCAAGTAAATGGTTCACAAAATGATACTTACCTAATTTTCCTGGGCCATTCAAGGTAATGGCATTTGTCAAGTCAACCCCACCAACAGTGCCATCTTTTGGTAGATGAACATTTTTAGCTTGTAGGGTGCTGGCAAAGTTTACATTTCCAGTTACTGCATAACTTCCTGTTGTAGTTGCAACATCACTTACAGGAATATCATCAAGTGCACTCGTTTCAAGGTTTGTAACATCAAGGCTTGTCGTGAAGGTCTTCTTACCAGTTATTTTGCGTAGATCAGCAAACCTAATAATAGATTCAAATTAGAGACTGTACAATTAAACTTTGCCAGAACTAAAAGACTAATACTTACTTGACTAGTCCTTCGAGTCTTGAAGTTAGAGGGAAGGCATTACCATTGTCATCCAATACCTTTTGGAAAACTGCACTGTCAACATTCATATCTTGCACTGTTAATCCATCCACAATTACCTTTCTTCCATCTATCTTCTTGGTAGTGGTCAGACTAACAGCATCTAGAGATATACATTGTTAGATCCTTAAAATACCTGCCTGGCCAAAAAATTCTTCTAATTAAAAATAGCTTGTACCTTGTAATTCCAGTTCAATTGATGTCAAGGTATTATCAATACTCTGTAGCCATGCAGAGCTATTTGCAATATTTTCAAGGTGAGCTTTGTATCCATCATAACTTATTCCAGTAAGATCGGTGTTGGGGAAAACAAGGTTGTTTGCACTGAAGTCGGTAACTGTTAGGGTCTAATAAAAAAAGATTAGTATGTATATCAATAACAAGTTTAAGCTAGAAACTAGAGGATAGTGTGGAAAGTTAGACCAACCTTATCAAGGTTTATGCCACCCAAAATGGTAACATCTCCAGTTATGTCAACTGTTGCTGTAGTAGTGTCTACAGAATGATTTAATCTGTCTTCTATATCAAGCATTACTTCCCTCTGGCTTCTATATTCGTTCTGCAACAAAAAAATATCAACTTCAGTGGCCGATGCAGAAGCAATGATCTAGAATATGGTGAACAGTGCCCTTGTCGAGTAGAAATTTTTAATTTAAGCTAATTTATGAGCTTACAAGACTAGGAAAAAGTTACCTCCAAGTACTGCTTTCTGTTCTTTAAGGCAACACTTTCATCCCACACAGGATCTTCGATATGTTGCATCTCTGCAAGAACATTAATGCCAACTACACCCGTCGTCGATTGTAGAATTAACTGGAATGCAAGTAATAGTTATATTTGGGGATTCCATACATTTTAAGAGCTCGACAAAATCTAACTTTAAATAAGTATACTTACTTTGGGAACAGCTGTACTAATCGACCTTACATCACCAAAGCCTTTGGTCCAGTCAGTTATATCAACTGCCAGAGAAGTGTCATTTGCCTGGAAATGAAAATTGGGACCTCAAAAAAAGATTTTCCGCCCCCCCCCCCCCTGCCCCCCCCCATACATGGGCTTTAACTTACCAGGGTATAAAGTCCTGTTGTTCCATCCCAAACAAAGATTTGCAAACTCGTTCCTGATCCGGTAACTAACATCACCTCATCTTTACAGGATGGAAGCTAGGAAGAGATTTAAAAGGTTATGTTTTATTAAAGTAATTCTATTACATAAACCACAAGAATTTTTACTTACAGTTACAGGCACCATTTCTTTGAAACTTGCAATACTACCAGTAGGCAGCAAGTTCTGGAGAATTTGGTACTCTCCCCTACTCTCCATATAAACGCGGGCAAAGGTAGGGGTCGTGGCTATTAGGAAGTTTTCAAAGCCTGTTGCATAACTCCTCCAGGAGGTCACTCCTGCTGGGAGGCTCAACACCTGTTGCAGCGATATTTGCTGTCTACCCCAACGGTCACTCTGCAGAAGAGCACTTCGTAAGTACCAAATTGTGGCTTAAAAATAAAATTAATCATTTAAAAAACTTACTTACCGTTAGTTCATGAATATTGAGGTTAGTACCGTCTTGTACTCCAATGATCACTCTTCCACCATTTTGCCAAACTTTCATTGATGTTCCAGTTGTATCCCACATCATTGAAAGTCTGAAGATTTTATAAAGATATAATTATGGTTTACCTTAATTTCTACATACCATTTGCCAAGTTCAACTTACCCAGTTTCTATGGAAAAGTCCTGTGGATTTGTTACTATTTCGTAATAACGCTTACTGCTACTATCAAGGCCGAAAGTGAACAAGTATCTTTTTCTTGTAACTGTACCGAATTGTTCTACAAACATTTCTCCATATCCTAGGTGAGTTACAGGACTATCTAGATTTATAGTGTTGTGACCTTTCAAGGAATGGAAGTCTTGCAGACCCCACTTGTCCTGGAAGGAGAGGAAATTTGTAAAGGTATTAGACAAGAGGGCTTAAGAGCCGATTGAATTTATAGCATTAAAACCCTTGTTGGATAAGGCACGCACCATCTAAGTCCCACCCGTTTAGAACCAGTCCAGGTTCTGTAACCAAACCAAGTACAGGCCATACTCACGAGTCTATAGAAGTGAATATTTTCTCCTTTTGCAATTACGACAACTTGCTGCACACCCTCAGAGTAGGTGTGGTATTCAAATGCGATAGCATTATCTAGCTCTAGAGATCTTGGACCTAGAAATATTTTAATTTTTAGCTTATGCCAAGTATTATTCAAATAAGAACTACCTTAATCGAATCTACTTACTTTGGGAAGAACATGTATGAGAGTTTATCTGAGAATCTTCAACGCACGTGTTGCTTACACCACTAGCCGATACTTGGCAGAGGACACTACCAAGAGCGCAGCAGGCACATCTCTTAAAGAGACGTAGATAATGATTTCATGCGTTGAAGGATTCGAGTATATTTTTTTTTATATTCTTTATAGTCAATTTAACTTACCGTGTCCGAAGCCTGGCCAGGACAGGAACACCCAGTAGGCGACTTGGTCCACTGGTTCCGGACCGTTAGCAAGTGCATCGTGTCATCTTGGAGAATGTAGCCATTACCCGAGTCGAGCTGGAAATGCAATTGCATTCTTGTTAATATGGGTTACAAGTTACACGCAAGGAATATTGCACTTGCAGTAATCATAACAAACCTTGTAGATTGCGTGAATGTTATCAAGGGCCACGGGAAAGATGTCCACCACAGTATGTACATTTGTGAAGTTTATGGTAACAAGATCCGTCACCGACGCAACTGGAGGCAAGAGTTTATTAATACATTTTTTTTCCAGCTTCGGAATTTTGACACATTTTACCAGATTATAAAAACAAACATTACATACTTTCCCTCGATGGACGAGTGTCGTAGACGTAGGAGTGCCAGTCGTCCTGGCCTATGGTGGGGCGTGGGGGCAGACTGATCGCACGACGATGCCGGTGAAGATGGTCTAGAGTCTCTTCATGTTCCCGTAATTGCTGTTCGTAGGTCTTCAGGAGGTCTACTTGAAGCGTCACCAGTTTTTCGGATAGTAGTTGGTCAAGCTAAAACAATATTGATTTTTATTAGACGACCCAATAAATGCGTTTAATATTAGTAGAGTTACAAAGCTACTACATTTGATTATGCAATTCATGTTTACGATTGATACGGGACCACTTTATTAGGTCCCCGGGTACTTTGTAGCCAACAGGACATTTGCAATTACTCCCCCTTCCCTAATTAAGATTTTTCCAGCTAAAAAACACCCACTATACAGCACATTGAAAACCAACTATGCATTTTAGTATAGGAGTTTTATATACATGGAACCACA
>NW_020868982.1:0-25000 GCF_003789085.1 Penaeus vannamei | reverse complement strand
GGCGAGTCCTTCGAGCACTGATCGAGGGAAGGGTTGATGAGGGGGGCTCTGCCCTATACATTCCTCTGGGAAACATTATCTTCGCCTCGGTATGCACGGCTAGATAAAGCTGAAACTCGGTAAGGTAGAGGTTACAGACACCGACGCGCGTAGATAGAAAAGGACACCGCTATCTACTATCTTATAGCGGAATAAATGGAGTGAGATAGAACATAGTTTATGCTGCAGTGGCCTTATAGTCACCGCTGAATGACGAAAATATAACCCGTGGACGCCGCTAGAATTCAAAGTCCAGCAACTTGTTTACTTTGCCAGGAATAACAAAACACAGACCCATGACTTATTAATGCGATGTCCCAACAAGTCCGTATATTACTACATGCTTGTCAAAACGATATTTCGCTAATTATCTGTCTGCTGTTACACATATATGCCTTTGGTAATTTTCTATATTACGTCCGCATAACCGATATCGACGATTTTGGTATCGTTGGATTCCTCTCACTCTCCACATAGCAATTATATAGTTTTTATTGCGCGGAACCCCCCCCGCTAGCGACAAACTTGGCCCCGATAGCAGGGGAGGGCATGAAAGGTTCCAGGGAAAATGCAGGGTTAAATGGCACTAATAATGTAACGCACAGTGAAAATAACCATGGTTATTCACATAACTTTCTACTGCAGGGGGCTGTGCCCCCTGCAACCCCCCTTGGGGGGGCTGCCGCCCCCAACCCCCGCCAAGAACACAAAACCTCCACCACGTATTCCTGGCAGGCTAGAGCATTACACAGTTATCGGCGATCTCGTAGCGGCGGACGTATTACATTTACCTCATAACATTCCCACTGGATCAGCATACTAACCTTGACATAGTCAGCATTGTATACGGAGACGATTGTAGTATAATCAGGATGAACAAGGTATACCATGAACAGAAGCGCGGTGGTGGCCTGCCCTCGTCGGGTCGGCGGGTTTTGCGCCTTTTTTGATGCATCTGGTTCGTGTGCGCTCTATCCTGCCGTGAATACGTGGTGGAGGTTTTGTTCCTTCGGCGCAGGTTGGGGGGGCGGCAGCCCCTTGCAATGGAAAATCATGTGAATAACCATGATTATTTTCACTGTGAGGTTATATTATAGTAATTTTATATATTACGTACGCCGCTCCGACATCGTCGCCCCCGCTATCGGGGCCAAGTTTGTCGCTAACGGGGTTTCCGCGCAATAAAACCTACATATTTGCATTGTATAGAGTGGGAGGAATGCAACGATAAATCGTTCATTATGCGGACATAATATAGAAAATTACCAATCAAGGGACAATATGCAGTATGAGGTGGGGTTTGAGTTGGGAGATAAAACCTATATAAAACGGTAGACCGATACAAACCAAGACACTTTCCTTCTAGGGCAATAATTAGGCAAATGCTTCCCAAAGGTGCTATACGTAAATGAACAGAGGTGAGGGCCCAATTTTGCCTAAGTCCATCATCATGTTTTCACGACGAAAGTAAACATTGGACTGGACGCAGAACAGATTACTGCACTGTTCAGACTAGTGCATGTATTACTGCGTGATTGTCATATTTTGCTAATCATCAGTGTCTGCCGTTCCATATTTATGCTTTCAAAGACCTTTATTAATGTTATTTATACCTCATTTACGTGTTTTAAGATTGACTGTACAGATTTTAACGGGAATCAGTCTGAAGTACCTTCTGCGTATGTGTATTTTCGCGTTTCTCGCCGCCAGTTTTTACAAGGATTCGCAGGTAGTCGGGTAAGAAATGTTTTATTTTCGATGTTGCGTCGATTCTAGATTATTCTTAAGACTATACAGTGGTAACGAAGAAGAAAAAAGACCTTAATAACTATCGCAGTTCGGTTTCTGAGGCCATCAAGTACCCTAAATACCGAAAAAAGCGATAAAAACGAAGCGATGCACGATCCACAATAGACCGACCGATGGACCAACCGAAAGAAGCGAAGGAAAATTGACAGTTTGGCCTTTCGATATATAAAGGTATTTGGTTTATTGTTTACAGTATGGATGTAGCCGTACATACCGTACATACCGAGCCCCACCAACACCCAGGGGGTGTTGGGGAGGCTTGCCCCCCATCAACCCTGCCCTAGTCAGTGCACCGTAAATATCGAGGTTAGGTTGGGTTACGGGTTAGGACGTTTTTTGGTGCTTGGAAGGTTTGAAATCCCGTAGATTTTGCCGAAAGATGCCTATTATTCTCGTAGAGTTTTTCGAATTTTGGCTCGTCGGTGTGTAGACTTTCAAAGATGGCGGGCATGTCCGTAGAGTTTCACTAGCCGATTTTTAGCCATTTTTGGGCTTGTTTTTGTCTCTTTGTTTGGTATTCCTTATTGAAGCCTGTTTTACCCTACAATTTCCTTGATATACTTCATGCCCACCCCTACTAATGGGACTAACAAATTAAGATTGTCGATGGAAGTGGTACTCAGATCTCGTCAACAAAGCATTTGCACAAGAAACATGAATCGTTGGTAATTTTCCATGTTATCGACGATTTTGGTATCGTTGGATTCTTCTCGCTATCCACATTGCAAATATATAATTTTTATTGCGCTGAAACCCCCGTTAGCGACAAACTTGGCCCCAATAGTAGGGGAGGGCATGAAAGGTTCCAGGGAAAATGCCCCAAATTAATAATAATATAACCCAAAGTGAAAATAACCATGGTTATTCACATGACTTTCCATTGCAGGGGGCTGTGACCCCCCTGGGGGAGCTGCAGCCCCCCAACCCCCTGCCGAGGAAACAAAATCTCCATCATGTATTCCCGGCAGGCTAGACCGTTACAGTTATCGTCGATCTCGGAGCAGTGGACGTATTACATTTACCTCGTAACATTCCCACTGAGTCGGCAAACTAACCTTGATATAGGCAGCATTGTATAAAGTGATGATGTAGTATAATCAGGATGAACAAGGTATACCATGAACAGAAGAGCAGCGGTGGCCCGCCCTCGTCGGCTCGGCGGGTTTTGTGCCTTTGTCGATGCATCCAGTTCGTGTGTGTTCTATTCTACCGTGAATACATGGGGATATTTTTTTTTTTTTTTGTCGGCGGGGTTGGGGGCGGCAGCCCCCCCCAGGGAAGTCCCAGAGGGGTCGCAGGGGGCGCAGCCTCCTGCAATGGAAAGTCATGTGAATAACCATGGTTATTTTCCCAGTGGGTTATATTAGGGTAATTTTCTATATTACGTCCGCCACTCCGAATCGTTGAAACCAGTGGATTTCATGCAGATAAATATCAAAATTGTTTTGAAAGTAAGACCCTACCCCTGTTATGCATATTGACTAAATTTACAGTGTATAACAATCGGGAATTGAGTAAAAAAAAAAAGATATGTAATGGTTACCTTGAAGTTATATAAGACACTTTTCATCTATGGTAAAAGGTGCGCAAATCGAAAATGAGAGTTACACGACAGAAAAGAGAGAAGACTGACCCTTGCCATGTTGATATCATGAATGTAGTTCATGTATTACTATGCCGTTGTCAAAACGATATTTGGCTAATTATCAGTGTCTGTATCAGCTTTCAAAGGCCTTTGTTAATATTGTTATACCTCATTTCCATGTTTCAAGATTTATTAGACTAATTTAAGGGAATTGGTCAGAAGGATTCAGGGGCAGTCGGTGACAGGAGGCCGGTGAAAAATGTTTCATTTTTGGTGTAACGTTGATTCTAGGTAGTTAAGACTATACAGTGGAAACGAAGAAGAAAAAGACCTTAATAACTATCGCAGTTTGAATTCTGAGGCCATCAAGAACCCCATCTCCCAACAAAAGGGATAAAAACGAAGCGATCACATCCACAATAGACCGACCGACTGATCGAAAGAAGTAAAGGGAAATTGACAGTTCGGTATTTCGGTATATAAAGATATTTGGTTTATTGTTCACAGTATGGATGTAGCTCTATCTTGCTGTTTATACCGAGGTGAAGAGAATGCATCCCGGGGGATGTTGGGAGGCTTGCCCCCCATCAACCTCCCCTCGGGCAGTGCCTAAAGTACACGCCTAGTCACGGCACCGTAAATTGCTGGGTTAGGTTGGGTTATGGGTTAGGACGTTTTTTGGGTTTGGAAGGTGTGAAATCCCATAGATATTGCCGAAGGATGGGATGGATTCCTGTAGAATTTTGCAAGGCGCGCGTTGGTGCGTAGACTTTCAAAGATGGCGGACATGTCCGTAGAGTTTCTTTTGCCGATTTTTAACGTGTTTTGTCCTAGTTTTACATGTTTCTGTTCGCTATTATTCATATTTAAGCCTGTTTTACCCCATAATTTCCCTGATATACTTCATGCCCTTCCCTGCTAACAGGACTTAACACATCAAGATCGTCAGCTGTGATTGCTACGGAAATGATCATCAGATTAATTCTCATCACACGAGAATAAATCTGATGATTTAAATATTGTCTGCGAAGTCCCGATTGTCATAATCGAAAAATTAACCCTCTTTTCAAGGTAAAACGACGGTGAGAAATGCGGTACCAGTGTTGTGTTGATTCTGGGTTATTTTTAAGACTTTTACAGTGGCATCGAAGAATAATTAGACTAGTAACCATCCCAGTTTTATATCTGGGCCCATCAAGTGCTCTAAATGTCGAAAAAGGTTTTTAAAATCGAAGCAATCCCGACGATACAAAGAAGCAATGAAATTTTGACGTTTCCAGATATAAAGGTATTTAGTTTATTATCTTACCATGTGAATGCAGTTCTATCTTGCCGTATATACCGAGGCGAAGAGAATGTGTCCCAGGAGGTATTGGGGGACAGAGCCCCACCATCAACCCTCCCCCTCGCGCAGTTAGGCACGCCTAGGCATGGCAATATATATTGATATATTAGGTTGGTTTATTGGTCAAAATTTTTGGGGGGGTTTTTGGTACGTGTGAATTCTCGTAGAGTTTTGCCGAAAGGTGGGTTGGGTTCACATAGTTTTTAGTTTCGCCGCGCACATCAGCTGATTATTGTAAACAAACAGTCCTTCCATGGTGGAAACCGCCGAGACTTTAGAGTTTATCTACTTTCCTGATTAAGATTAAGAACGTAATAAAGGTTCAAATTTGATGTAGACGATTTCTATAACATATATTAGAGACCAGCAAAGATAGAAAAGTAAAATAAAACGTTTTGCAACTCTTACATACTTACTCTAAAGGGGTAATGGTGACCTCGCACAACTGGTCTAGACTGTAGTGTGTTTAGCCATAGGTCAAGGGTCACATTAGCCCCATGTTGACTCTCCCGTTCCTTTCAGGCGAGCAGAGCATCCGAGGCGAGGATGTGGACGACCCTGGTCCTCGTGATGGTTGCCTGGGCTCCAGTCGCTCCTGATTCCTTCAGGGGTGTGGATCCGTCGGAAGTCCTGTTCGAAAACCTGGAAGCTGAGGAGGTATTTCAGTTTTGGTGTTTTGGCATCGTAAGTTATACAGTGCCATATGATGTACTCTTGTATACATGTGTCAACATGAATTTGCACACATTTATGCAGAATTACGTGCACACTTGTGCGCACACATGCACATTTATACAGAATTATGTGCATACTTGTGCGCATACACGTGCTCATTTATATGCACATTTACGCACTATAAAACCAATCCAATCTTTTACAGTTGGACATGCTTCTCGATTCTACCATCGAAAGCCTGCAGAGGGATATCATCGCCATTTACGAAGACCAGCTCCGCCTCCACCACCTGAATGTGCGTAATCTGCAGCGGCGCAGAAGAAGCACAGGAAGCCCTGATATTCCGTACCTCGGCGAAGGTTACTGGCACAGCTACTACTACGACCTGGACGTAAACAACAGAGAAAGTATGGATTGTCTTGATGACGAAATTCTTGTTTCAGGAGCCATTTGGTTTTCTCTGAATTTGAGTTGGAGGATTTATAAATACGTGTGATATACATGCCAACTATCCCCTTAGATTTGATAGGATATGTTTGAGTAGAAATCCATTGCAAATGTTTCAGCGTTGTCAGTCAAAAATATCACCGTCCAGATTGACCCTGGCAGCCTGAACACAAGTGACGTCTTCGCTGTTAATGTGCGGAACATGCCCTATATTTATCGGGTAAGTAGTCGATTACTGTTTGAAGTGAGATAGATAACACAAGGGGCGAGCTATACCTACTTACACACGTGTGGAACAGCTGAAGTCTTCGAAAAGCTCTCCTGGACTCTTAATTATTCAGACTATTCTGTCCCTGGGATGCAGTGATAAATCATTCAATCAGTGCACAATACGATTATCGTTTCTCTTACATTTAAGGCATGTTTTCTTACTATCTGGATTATTACTTTTGCGCCCGAGAGAAAAATATAATCTATTGTAACCGCGGTCTTGTTTGGCGGCCTCAGAGCGACTCGGGAATGGGCTATGTCATCCGAGGCGAGATAATGGAGCCGCTTTACCTTACCAACAGCTGGACCAAAAGTCGGGCTGGATGTCACTGCGACGTCGATGGATCTATGGTGTGTAAAAAGCGAATGTTTTTAAGTGGAAACTTCCCAATATTGTTGTAAAATGCGTTTCTATCACAGTCTACCTGTGGAAATAGTCAAATGAAGCCGACTTTTTCATATTCATATTACTTTTCCTGTTAATTTCCTCAATTTTCTGTATTCTACTGTTATCCTTGTCCACCTTGTTTCCCCTGCATGTCCTCCCTCTCATTCCTTTAGTTACATTTTTTTGTTCATCCTACATGTTATTTTTATTTATTTATATATTTATTTTAGGAATGCGCTTGCTGCAGACCAGGTGGATGTCAATGCCGACAGTCGGAGGGCCATTCGGGGACAGCTTGTGTAAAGTGCGGCGAGGAATCGCAAAACCCCACGTGTATCGAAGCTGGTAAGATCGCGATATCTTAAGCATCCAGACTGAAGCAAGAATTTTCTTTTCATTTCAAAACAGCTAACAAGAAGCTAGTGCCGCATCAGGATGGCAGGGTAAATTAAATCTACTATCTCTTACAAAACGCTATATTTCCTCCCCTATTCATATACACACCTCTAAAACAGTAACACACACTTCAGATTGACAACCCTTGGAATCTGACGTGCTATCAAAACAAATCAAAATCACAGAATGAAAATATAGGCCTACCCATTTCCATATATACGATTTTATGAAATTGAGAACAAGTCACCGGATGTAATATCAACAGGAGAATGTTGCTAGATTCTTTTTTCGAGACTTTTTCACTTAAAATATTCTCTGTCATTGAATAGTAGATATATTCTCGATGTAGATGGACGAGGAGTTTAAAAGTAAGATAAATTGTTGGTCTTATAATGATTTATGATTTATAAGAACACTTTTCATTCCCATAATCCCTATTTCAGTTAATTTTAATTTCTTTGAAAATGATTTCATGGAAATTACAGAATCAGATACCATAAAGAAAACCTTTCTCTGATAATATAATAAACCGAGTTCTTGGCCAACGCCCGCATTCGAAGGATTGTAGCTATTACCGTACGCGACCGACGTTGCTGCCATGATGCAGGTACACAGCTTGACCTAGCAAGCGCAAGTCTAGCCACCTACTAGGGTCGCCTGAGAAAGCAAGAAAAGGTCTTGCGATTTTAGGAAATAACTTTCCCTGCTTAAAACGCCTAATGATTTTCACAGAATTTCCTTGACTACATATGCTCTAGCTCTAGCTTGGTATCTTATGAGAGGATTTTTTTTTTCGGTATGATTCTGCAATTTCCATAATTTTATTTAAAGAAATTGAAATTAACTGAAAACGAAAGGAGGTATTTATGGGAATGAATGTTTTTTTTTTTCTTAAAAATCATAAATTGTTAGTCTTGTAATGATTTATCTCCTTTTAAACACATTGTCTCTCTGAATACTAAATAGAGAATGTATCTACTATTCAATGAAAAAGAAAATATTTTAAGCGAAAAAGTCTGAAAAAATCTAGCAGCATTCTTCTGTTGATAGTGTATTTGGGGAATATTATTTTCAACTACATAAAATTGTATATATGGAAATGGGTAGGCCTATATTTTCATTCAGTGATGTTCACTTGCTTTTGATGTTAGGGCAGATTTATTTACTTCTGCCATCTTGATGCGGCGCTAGCTTGTCAATGTTTTGAAAGCACACTCAAACTATTACCAACCCGCCAATGTAATAAATGCTACCCTCGAGGCATAAATTCTCTCTTCGAGATCGTTTGTGGGAATACTTGTCTATTGCTTTTAAAACCTGAGTATGTATATGTTGTGTGTTATTTTGACATTTCAAAGCTCTCCAAGGACTGTTATTAATTATACTTTATAGAAAGACACTTCCACATCTCTGGCATCACTGAGCAAGTCTTGCCTGCCTATTCAAGCGCTTTATGCAGGGAATGGTAAAGTTCTTGGCCTATCGGCAAGACTTCTTGCCCAAGCACTCCCCTGATTAAAACGCGATTAGTAATCAACGGTGAATGCATTATAACAAACACTATAGACGTAAATCACTTTTCAGAACCAGAGCATTTATTTGTCGACGCAGCTGTGGGCTTCGAGTATTACAACTATTACTTTGACCCAGAGGAAGGCCTGATGGAGAATGTCATCATAGCCCATGGGAATACCTTGTCGCTGTACAGAGTTGTAAGTCTTCTGGATTGTTTGGTTCGCTGGTTACGGGAATAAAGTTACAATTGTATGGCTAGTTCTCTAGGTTTATATCGATGGGTAGATTCACAGCATAGCTTAGACATTATTCAAAGTATTCACACATTTTATTAAATCCCAAAGACTTCATGGCGTTGCTAGGATTGTAAGGAAAAGAAAATCCTATCACTACATGATATACCAACAAACCACTGAAGAAAATCGCATAATACCCAATCGTCCGCTGTCCACAGGGCTTAGATTCGTTGGAGAAGATGAACGAAATGATAAGCTTGAGCTCCGTGAAGCTCGTCGAAAACGCCAAAGACTTGGGTTACGGCGAGGTATACCTGGATCACTACGGCCGCCACGAGAAGCTCCGATTCCTCGTGGTCTTCTGCGACAAAAGCGAACTTCACAAAGTCTTTATGATCACCTTTCATAACATGGAGCCGTATTTAGGGTTGGTCGTCTTATCAATTTAAGCAGCGAATTTATTTAGTAGCGAATTTTGGTCTTGTTTTTTTCCCCGATTTCGTTGCTAAACGTTTATAAGCCATTTTATCTGAGAGTGGTAGCAACGCATGTGTGTTGCTTTCGAACAAAACCCACTTTGTTCTAGTTATTTTTATTTTCCTTGTGCTAAGATGGAGGAACGTCATAGAATCCTCTATACTAACATACTGATTCACCAGTAATATACATATAAGTAGACTGGAAAGCCTGTTTTCCTTTAATGAAATTTACATTTACAAACATTCACATATACCCATATGCATACTCTATTTTAGGAAAATATCAGCAACTTTCATTTGTTATTTTTGCCTTGTAATAGTTTTTGTGGATGTTTAAACTTGTCCCATTCTTCAATAATTAAGATATTATAGCCTAAATGAAAACGCGAGTTATCTTCGAGCACCAACCACAACGTTTTGTTTTTGTGATAAGTCGATGACCTTCGAAAATGGCGTTGCAGTTTGTCTACGACCTGGAGCTCAGAAGGTACCGAGATGCAGTCTTGGCAAAGTGGCACACGTTTTATGCTGGGGGTCTTGAACGGAACTAGCCTACACATTCACGAACTTGTGGTGAGCGCCTATGCCCGTGATATATCGCAGTTCTATTGATTCAAAAACTTTATATCACCATGTCACATTTCACAATGTATTTCATATGTACATCTCTTTTCTCACACTTAAAATCGCGTTCGGTAAAGGCAACGGACATGTACGATCAAGCGATACGTTACGTGCAAGAACTGAGCTTGCAAGAAGAGATAATATCGTGGAAGAGTTACCGTACGGGTGCCTGGGACTACCTGTTGCTCGCCTCCCGCAACCTCGTCCGCGTCTACGTGCAGCTGGGGACTTACTATGAGCCGCTGCAGGACCTGTTGCCGGCCGCCGGGATGACCCACTTTGAAGGGATCGTGCCCGTCAATGTGAGATTTTGTAATATTTTTGTTTTCGTATTTTGCAGAACTTGTGTATTTTTATGAAGGAATAAATACAGCCAGCTTAAGAAAGGAACAAATAACGTCTGATTTTTATGTTACAAGAGTCTAGTCTGCCTCTAAAATTGAGGATATGTTTTTGGTTATCTTGTCATGAACTCGCATCATTTATACATTAAGCCAAAATTTCACATGCGTACATATAAACTATCAAATCTATCAGTTTATCCAGTCAGTAATCCCAAACATCCCTTCTAGATCCCGCAATACCAGAGCAAGTTCTTACTGCTCGCCGGGTCCGGAAGCCAAACGGTCGCTTATGCCTTCAAGGGCCCCCAGCACGCAAGAGGCGAAGTGTATGCTGCTCTACGACAACAGTTAGACATGGTAATTCATCATTCCGTGTTTGCCTGTTCTTAAAAGAGGGAAATATTGCCATGTTCTATTTACATTATACGAAGAGTCGTGCATGTTTGTCACATTTTTTTTCTCAAGTTCTTTAAAACTTTCATGTATTTTTAGGTGTATAGTCTCGGAAAAGTTTTCGCTTACGCATAACCATCCCAACACACCTTGTGAATTTCCAGGTATTTGCCGGAGACTTGGGCGTGGCGATCAAAGACTGGGATATGGGGAGCTTGTACTCACGGAATTCTTCCATGGTAGGTAAAAAATGAAATACTGAATTATCTTTAGACATAGTGAAATATAAAGAAGTGAATGTGTGCCTAGTACTGTAGTTGTGTACCTTTTTTTCATTTTTCTGTCCGTATATTTAATGCTTCCTTTATTCATAGTCATATCCCGATTTGCCATTTCCCTAAACATTTATATATGCAGCTGAACGGAACCATCATGACCAAATACTCAAATAAGTTATTATTTTTTTGATGTTACGTTTTATCAGTTATCGCAGTCGTTTAACATCTTCACGGTAGATGGTTTTAGATATCTAATTCATTTTCTGTTGGTGTTAGATGATTGACGGTTATAGCTCCCAAAGAACCCATTATATTGCCTCATATCACGAAGAGGATAATATAGGTGTAGATAAACAGATAAAACAGAGAAAGCAAATAAGAAATCAGTTAAGTTATTAACCTTCCAAGTAAAATAAAAAGAAGAATAGTCCCTGCAATTTTACTCAAGAATCGTGCTGTTCGTTTCAAGAAAAGAAGCGATAGTGTATTAGTCCTTCTGCGTATTAATTTTACCTGCGTTTTTCAAGGTGATATTGCCAGGTGAGTCCGGCCTCGTCCGAGTGAGTCTTGACCTGAATTTGGTTGAAGTTGTAGACCCTGTCAAGTTGCAGACACTCGAGATGCATCGAACCATTACTGAATTGGAGGTGAGTGGTTGAGGTGAGGTGAGTTTGATGTACGGGCGGTTGAGGTGAGGCGAGGCCAGGTGAGGGTGTGTGGGTGGTTGAGGTGAGGCGAAGCGAGGCGAGGTGAGGGTGTGCGGGTGGTTGAGACGAGGTGAGGTGAGGGTGTGTTGTTGGTTGAGGTGAGGTGAGGCGAGGTGAGGGTATGTGGGTGGTTGAGGCAAGGCGAGGTGAGGGTGTGTGCGGGTGGTTGAGGATGGTGTGAGGAGATGTGAGGCGAGGTGAGGTTGGTGTGCGGGTGGCTGAGGCGAGGCGAGTTGTGGTTGATTTGTGGATGTGAGGTGAGGGTATGTGGGTGGTTGAGGCAAGGCGAGGTGAGGGTGTGTGCGGGTGGTTGAGGTGAGGCGAGGCGAGGTGATGTGCGGGTGGTTGAGGATGGTGTGCGGGCGGTTGAGGTGAGACGAGGCGAAGTGTGGTTGATTTGTGGATGTTTGAGGTGAGGAGTTTGATGTGAGTGTTCGAGTTGGTTCCCAATATATCTCAAATTGAGATGAATTCAACCCGCGTTCAAAGCCGCTCTCGGTTCCAGGACCTATTCGAGAACCAGGTCTTCATCGTGGGGACGGCAGAGGAGAGGCTGGCGCACTCGGTGGAGGGAAAGACCGAAATCGCCGGCGAGATCACCATTCGCGATGTAAACGTGGATATTGTGAGTGGCTTAGCGTAAAAAGTGATTAGAAAATGACCGTCTTTTTAAAAATATTGTTCAAGGAAATTTGGTCTCTTGATGATGATTTTGTAATTTTACGAAAGTTCTTTGTGTATATTTATGTATAAAATTCTTCCTCGAGCATTAATCTTGTCTTACGGAATTATACAACAGCCGTGTTTATTTGTTTATTTATTTACTGATTTACTTTTTTTTTTTTAGAAACTCGAGACCTCAACAATGAGCTCGACCACGATCACCATCCACCACCAAGACGCCAATGATACCGCAAAAGAGCAAATGTATGACAATTACTTACAGGAGATTGCTGACCTAGAAAACCGGTTGATTAATTTGGACTCGGAGCTGAGGACTATGAACGACACTCTTGACGGTATGATTACAAGACGTTTGTTAAAATTTTGTTTCACTTTGAATGCTCAGTCACGTATACTGTGGGTGTATTTATATACTAATTAGAGGTGTACGTTTTAATGCAGTAAATATGGTAATGTTGATGATAGATATGATGATCCTATTTTGACTAGGTTATTGCTGTTATCACCATTCCTTTTGTATGTAATGTAACGTTATACCTCTTTTGTGGCCTACAGATGCAGTAAGTATCCACGGCAGCGAGCGTGTGGTGGAGGGTTCGAAGACGGTGGTACAAGGTGGGCTGTCAGCGGGCATTCTGTTCGCCCAGCAAGCAACACTGCAGGACTCTGTAGACGTCTCTGGTGAACACTACCCACTCACTCAGACGCTGCTTAGTATTGTCCGGTTAGTGGATGATGGATCACTCCTGTGCTTGCCAGTTATGTAACAAGAAAACGTATTTGACGTTTTTGGTTGTAAAATCCACTTTGCATGTATGGAGTTGGTGTCATAGTTTTTGTCTGGGTTAGACTTCCGATTTATCATTCATACAAATCACAAACACTTTTGGATATAACATATGAATATGATTTAAAATATTAATTTGATTTAATATATTCTTCAGAGTAAACGATTCACGCAAGATTTCTGGCAAGAAAACCTTTACATCGGGACTGAACATCACTCATCTCGACGCAGGCTTTCTAGATGATATTTCCGTGAGTGATATTTTAACTACTTCCGGCTCACAGCAAGTGTCTGGCACAGTTACCATGAACACCCTTAGAGCACATACTGTCACCCTTCCTGATGGTGGAACAGTTGGGGGCGTTGACCTGTCGGAAGAATTGGTTCTTCTTGATGGAGACGCCACATTAGGTAATGGTGTTGATTAAATTATGGTTAAGACTTCTGTAATGACATGTTCATAGACCTATATAGTGATATTAGAAATGTTGGTTTGATGTTTTACGAAAGCAGGTTTCATACTCTAAATTTGTGTGCTAATAAACCTGCATGCTCCTTTATCCATGTTCCAGATCAGTGCATATTCGGAAGCGGTGCTCTAGTGAGGGGAAATGTAGAAGTGCTTTCGAGCATAGTCAGCAATATGAATGTCACACACCTGTTTGAAGATTCCCTCCGTGTGTCTGGTGGCTCCGTATCAGGCACCTTGCTCTTCAACGGAAACCTGTCTGTGGAACATCTTGAAGCTGGAGCCATAATGGGAGTTAATACTACAGAGTTCATGTCAACAACTGTCTTCATAAACAGACCAGCCACTTTGGAAGGAGTGCTTTCCGTGCCCTTGCAAGTGACTGTGGAGAATGACATGCTAATTAGAGGCTTAGTAAATGGAGAACCTTTCCCTGGTAATGACTTCCTTTTGAGGACGACAAGCACGAGCCTGAATTTCGGGTCCAAGAGTTTCCATAATGTGAGCTTTGGAACAGTAAGTCTGTTACCAGGAGCAAAGGTAGATGGTTTGGACACGAGTAGTCTGGTCACTCTTGACACTCCCCAGAATATTACAGGGAGGAAGGTCTTCACGCAAGGAATAGAAGTTCTAGGAGACCTAGATATTGACATGAAACGAATAGATGGAGTGAATCTAGACAACCTGAATGCAAGTCTCTCCAACTCATCGCATCTGGAAGACCTAATGATAGACTTGGTGTTTGAACAGCCAGTCCAAGTCCCAGCACTGTCTTACAGTGGTAACTTAAATGGGCTTGACTTGCTCGAGATTGCGGATGATATTGTGTATGATGATGAACCTTTGGCTGTCTTGTCAGGCTTAAAGTTGTTCACTGGAGGAGAGCTGGAAATTACAAGTGCTGACTTCGAAAGCACTTTTAACGGCCACAGATTTGAAGATATTGTGACGACCAGTAGCACCAGTACAATTACAGGGAAAACAACCTTTGAAGATCATGTTATATTTAATTCGATACAAGTGAATGGTACAGTAGATGGCGTCAACTTGGATCACTTTGTAAACTCGTCACTGTACTTGGACAAATCAAAACAGTTGGTTACAGGAAAGAAAACATTCAAAGATCTATTATTTGCTGAAGACTTAAATGTGACCGGAATAGTGTCTGGTATTGATTTTACAAGGGTCTTTACCAAGACGGGCAATCAAACATTTACTGCCCCTCAGTCATTCAGCTATGCCAATTTCAGTGATGTTGAAACCCACCAGATAGACCTGTCAGAAGGTTTCACAGTGAATGGTATTGATATCTCTAAACTGAATGACATTCGTGTAAGTCTGAAGAACCACACTGAGCATTTTGGTGAATTGATCATCAACAATACCGTTTCAGTTTTGAACTCTTTCGTGGCAGACACGATAAACGGTTACAATATCTGGAGACTTAAGGAGGATATTGTTACTGACATTGGTTCCTCAGAAATATTTTCAGATCTGATTTTCAATGATTTGCACATATTGGGACCTGTTACAACTGAAGGTAAAGTTGGTGCCAGTGGTCTAAACATCAGTAAGATTGATAGAAATGCCGTTAGTCTTGCTTCCAATAACACAATGACTGGCAGTGCAACATGGTCTGATATAGACCTACGAGGTGACATAACTGTGGAAGGACTTGTTAACACTCTGAATCTACAAGTGCTAAGTGAAAACACTGTCTTTAAATATGTAAACACTTCTCAAAATATCACAGGTAAATAGAGATGATTTTTCAGTATATGAAGGTAATGGATGAAACCTAGTATCAGATACTGCTAATATCAGATACTAGTTTACACAATATCAATTGTATTGGCATTTTTTTCAGACACGAAGACCTTTAAGAATGGGTTTCATGTAAAAGGCAATATCAACACAGAAACGACCAATGGTGTAGATCTGCGGACGAAACTTCTTACTCTCCACACAGACCAAAACATCACGGCTGATTACATCTTTCATAACTTGGAAGCCAAAAAGAATTTAACTCTTGAGAATTTCAATGGAATCCAACTGGACGACATAGCAGCCATAGCTCTGAAAAATCTCGGTAACCACAGTTTCGGTGAGTTTGAGGGGTCTTGTAAGGTTTGCTGATCCATCTCTATGTGGATGATTTAATAACACGTTTATGTTTTCCAGTGAATATAAATTTCCACGAGGAAGTAAATGTAAGCCACCTCGATCTGAGAGGTACTGTCAACTCTTTAAACGTGGATGAAGTGTTGGACGATGCAGTGTCATTGCAAGACCTCAGCGTAGACATAGTGGGAAAGAAGAACTTCACGTCAAACACGACCTTCAGCACCATCAACTTGACTAAACTCAATGACAGAACATTTGACGACTTTTTGAGTCATTCGATACTTAGGTCAAGTCCAAGCGCCAACTTTACTTCTGACATCACTGTTAATGGTACTATGACCACGACTTCGCTCGTCTCCTCTTCTGTAGCTGTTCAGGTGAGGCATTAATGAACTTGTGTTAGATTGATATCTTCCCCTTCTATCGATTTTTGCAAGGCATTGATAACCATAATTATGTGTAGAAGGACCTTAATGATCTATTGACTGTTCTAGGGTACAATTGATGGAGTCGATCACAAAAATTTACTGGAAAATGCCGTTTATGTTAACCAAGACTACCATTTCAACAAGTCCATCGTAAGTGCAGGTTTATGTTCGTTTATTAATCACTCATTACATGTAACATTTTCCTTGCCGTCCAACTACAAAGGCATCACTTGTAAGAAATTTTCTGAAGTTGAATGTTTCCGCCAGTTGTTCTCTGGAAATATATCCTCCTTCGGTGACATCAACGTGAACTCCCTGAATGAAGCAGACCTCATGACGGATTACCTGCTCGTTTCACGGAGCCAGAACTTCACGAGGGAAGTGACGATGAACAACATTATCACGTCAAACGTCTCCGTAGGAGGGAAGGTTAACGGGTATTACTTGCCTGACGAAGTACGGACTACTATGAAGGTATTTTCTGTTGTACTTTACAAGCTATGGTTTAAATGTTAACATGAAGATGCAAAAAAGTTTGTTCATTACTGTTTCTGGGGAGTAAATGACAGGAATAATATAAAAGCTTTCTCGCAAACCCAAACATTTACAAAAATAACTATTTACAACATGCATTTTTTATATGTCATAATTACGATTTTGAACACTTTACCTGATAACATCAATCCATTTACTTAAAATTGTATTTTCCAGCAAATTCCAGGGCAGACAGTGACAGGATCCATGATTATAACGACCCCTGTGGAGGTCCTGAACCAGGTTCATGTTACAGGACTGACTGGAAACGATGAAGATTGGGTTGACTTGTCTGAGCAAGTTATCTACCTCAATGAGAGCGCCGAAATCCAAGGTGACATTAGTGAACCTATACGGAAGTTGATACGTATTAGATGTATTTACATCCATAGATAGAAATGGTTAGATAATCATAATTTATAATTCAAATATTCGTACTTTTAATCTCTTCCCAAGTCTAATTGTATAAGGGGCTGGTAATATAGCAACCAGCTGCTAATTTCCTCCCATTTTAGCATGTATTAAAACCACACTCTTTACCACGACAGGCTCTTTAACCTTCAGCAAGCCACTTAGGGCAGCCAACGTGACCAGTACCAGCAGTGTGTTGAGCGGGGTGGACGTCGAGGAACTGTTTGCCAAGGCGTGGTACGTCGACGCCCCCGCTCTCATCACTGCTGATCTGAGCTTCATGGCACCTGTTCAGCTCTTGGTATGTACAATAAAAGAACAAGAGTATCTATGCCGCGCTTTTGAAAAAAAGGCAAAAACTATACGTATTTAAAGCCCAAATAATCCTACACAGACAATGTATGATAACGGACACATGCTACATAGGTGCCTTGGGTATACACAGGATACATGAGTCTCTTGTGTACTGCATTTTCGTTTTTTTTATCCTAAACAAGTTCGCTAAAATTACTTCAAGTAAAGTAATATACACCTATCTATATTGCTATTCACCTTGATTAATGATTATAGAAGCGATCATAAAAGAGGCTTAATGAATGGGGAAAATATGACCCCAAGAATCGAGACCCCAAAATTGAATTGACAACCGCGAAACCATTCCATCCGTACACAGGATGGGCTCGTCTGCAAAGTCGAACACACAACCGAAGGAATATGCAAGCTTCTGAATGACACCGAGGCCGCAATCTCAAGATTCAACGCATTGCAGAATATGAGGAAGGTAGGTTTTTCTTCGACAAAGGCGTTTTTTTTTTTTTTTTTTTTTAAGCGTCGCCACCACTATTGTTTGTATGTGGCATTCACTCCTACCACTATCATTAACAGTAGTAGCGGTAATAACAATGACTAAGACCGTCTTTGTTGCATTAAAGTGATGGCGGTGATGGTTGTATAACAATCACCATCATTATGATGTATCAGTTACCAAGACCATCTTTGTTATATAACTATCACCACCACCATTGTTATACGACAATCACCACCATAATTATTGTTACAGAATGACCACCATTATTGCTGTATGTAGCATTCATCTCCTATATTTTAGTTATATACGTCACCACCACTACCATCATTATTATTGTATATCATAATAATACAAGTTACTAATATGACCACTATCATTATACAGCAATCACCACCACCATTACCATTATTATTATAATACATCAATAGTCACCATTATTATTATTATGATACACCTTTTATTATTATTATTATGGTAATGATAATACAACAATTATCTCCATTTATTATTACTATTATGATACAACAGTCACTTCCACCATCATTTATCATTATCATATAACACTCAACACCACTACTATAAATATCTTTTTCTTTCATAAAGTCACCACCATTATATATAATGGACAGTGAGGAGCATACTTGCTTTCATCCATTAATTACATCTTAAAGGGCTCAGTTCAATAGTTTGTATGGAATCGAACTGCTATTCTCGCATTAAGCACCATACCGAAACGAGCGGAATGTATGATATATGTAACGGCAATTTATGTATTGTAACCCCAAAATTGTATTCTTCCTACTAAGTAATTCTAATATAACACATGGAAAATTCGTATTTGAAACTCAAATTGGCATACATTGTTAATTGTTAAAGCTGCTTTTTATGCGAGCATGGCTTTGGATTTCAAACGCGGCATTTTATTTAGCAAGACTTTTTCTCGTAATTGTGATTGAATCTTATTATATTATCCAGTTATATATATGATAAATAAACAAAGACTTTTCTTGCGAAGATTCTGTATCGCACAATTAGGTTCTTCTTTTCACTCACTCGCTTTTATATACGAATCGCATTTCTTGCACTCCTCTCCTACTGCGACCTTGTTCCGACCTCCCAGACGGACTTCGCCGAGCAGTGTCCCTCGGCGACGCAGATGTTCGCCAAGCTCGAGGATTCGATCTTCGAGGGCGACCACTTCGTCTCTGTTCGCGAGGCCTCGACGCCCTTCGCCCACCACGCCTCGACGTCCTTTACTGTGAGTGAGATGGGAGAGGTGGGGTTATAAGGGCGTAGAACCTGGTTGTAGGTGTTAGGGGGTAGGTGTGTGAGCCGTGTAGTTTACCTGTAGAGGTGCAGGGCGTTTTAGATATACGTGCGTTGGGAAGTAGGATCGTGGGAAAGAGAGGCGTCGCAGTGTGTTCCCTGTTGTACGTAAACAACAGATCTGCGTAGCCCATTTTACTAAGCAATAAGGTAGTGATAGATTGATTTATAGATTTGTGTTGATGAATGAAGATATGATGTGTGTGTTTTTTGGAGGAGTTAGGCGATGAAATTATAAATATCTGAAAAGCAAGTACATACATAAAAAAATAAAACAGAATTGGCGGGTTTCTACATTCTCAGCTTTTAAAACCTCAATAAAAGATGAGCATAGATTAAATTAGAAGAAAATGTCTCCCCCCCAGATCTCCGGCACGACTTACGTCATCATGAGTTGGGAAGGACGATGCGATTCGACACTTTTCGAGTTCAATTCCACTTCGGGCGCTCTCGAACCCCGTCAGACGCTGCACGAGTCGGGTTACGGACATGATTGGCTATTTATTGAAACCCTTGACCAGGTAAAGTTGCAGTGAATTTGTAAGGTTTGTGAATAATAATAATAATAATATTATTATTATATTATTATTATTAATTATTATTATTATTATTAATTGTTGTTGTTGTTGCTATTATTTTTTTAGTATGTGTAATTATTATTATTATTATTATTATTATTATTAATTGTTGTGACTGTTATTGTTATTATTTTTTAGGTGTGTAATTTAGAAATTTGTTTAGTATGCGTTTGTTTGAGTTTGATTATATATTTTTGATTTGTACCTCTTCATTTTGCTTTTAAATACAGTTTTGAAATTCCGTCCACTCCATAGCATCGTAATTTAGACAAGTATATCCATGTAAGAAATGTATTTTTAATTGTCTTTGAAGTTATTCTAGAGCTTTATCGTGTGTCTTAACAGGCATTCGTGGTCATGTCAGCATCCGATGAAAACAACAGTTGTAGTCAACGCAGCACGGTCGTCTTCGAAATGATAGATGGCCAGCTTGTCGTAAGTCTTGTTGAAAAACGTTTATGGAATTTTGCTAGAAAAACGTTAGGATGCTCTTGGAGATGTCAAGTGTAATGGATTGATTTTGGATTAGATTTTTTTTTAAGTTACTTTTTACTTATTTACTGCATTTGCTCCCCTTACACATTTACTCTTGTTTGCTGCTAATTCCCTCGTATTTTCCGTAATTTCCCATAGACTTACCAAGAGCTACACGCAGGAGACAGGCTCACAAAAACGCACGAGAAGAACGGCGACTTGAAACTGAGCCTTTATTCAGCCGCAAGAACTTGGGTTTATCTTTTCAACTCGACAACTCGCCTCTTCGAAGAGATTGATTCCGTGGACCGGCAATTTGGTAAAAAGAAAGAAAAAAAAAGTTACTTGCTTTGGAATAATTGAAAGCTTTATTTAGTTTGATTTTGTTCTTGCTTATTTTTGTCGTGGATTAGTGTTCGGGAATTTTAATTTTCTTTATTAGTTCGGAAGATTTCATGACAAAGGTTGGTCAGTCTCCACATGGAAAAAATCGCGTCATTTTCGCTTCCCTTTATCGGCTTCACAGACGTAGCGACGAGCCTGACGACGCAGGACGGCGTCTCGGTCCTGTTCCGGAGCGCGGGCGGCCTCGGGTCCATCCAAGTGGAGGGCTTCGTCGAGCAGGTGGCGGCTGTGGATGTGGCGCGGGTGGAGGACGCGGCGTTGGTGGAGCAACATGGCCATGTGTTCCTGGTGGCGGCTGTGACGCAGTCCCTCACCACAGGGGACACGCACCACGTCGAGGTAAGGGAGGAGGCTTAGGTAATTAAGAGGAGTTGTTAAAGAGTGGGGAAAGGGGCCGTAATTGCTGATGTTGCGTTGGGCGGCGGTGAGTGAAGGATAGGCGGGAGAGGTTTTTTGTACGCAATAGGATTTGAGACGGTCAGATCCAGAAAAAGTATGAATGAAAATGAATATCTTCATAATACAAGAGATATATTTGACTAGTTTCGAAAATAATTCGAAATCGAAATCGTCGGGGGGTATTATGAAGATATTCATTTTCATTCATAACTTTTCTACATTTGTCAACAGTGATACGGTTCACTGTCAGACCTATTAATTAATCACGCAATCATGCCTTGTTTACCCCACAAATCATGCACTGTAGCGACAGCACACCTAACTTCTCTCCTCCTAACTCGCCCAGCTCTACTCCGTGGACATCGTCAAGGGTGAGGTGGCATGGCGTGACTCGGCCCAGCTCTCCACGTCCGCCTCGGTGACAGCCTTCCATGCCGGCAGCGAATCTTCCGGGTCTGCTGTGGTCCTGGCTGTTCAGGAGGATAGGTTCCCCGCTGTCTTCACTATATTGGGTGCGATCTTGATTTCTTTGATAAATTGAGTGATATGTAAATAGCAATGGATTATTTGATGAAGCGAGACGGGGCTAATGAATGTTGATTTTTTTTATTTTTGAGTTTTCCGCATAAGTGCATAAATTTGCATGGCGAATGGATTACTACTTTCCTTGTGTTTTTGTGCCAATTTTATTTATCCAAGGTCTGTGATAAGCACTTAAAAAATCCCATAATCCCTCAGTTATGCAGATGACTCTTTGGAATTAAGATATTCATGATTGCATTTGTTTATATACCCTAAAATTGTCCTAGGCAAACAGGAACTAATTTGAAAGTTCATCCCTTGCTCTGAGAATAATCGGTAATTAGTGAGGATATCCATTTACATTTTCTACAGAAATATATTCAATTAACGTTTCTTCGCAGGCGAGAAACTACGCCAGACGACGGAGCTGAGCACACCTCGAGTGCGCTGGTCGCTCTACATAAACGTTCCGGGTCAACCGTTCCCCGCCGTTCCGAGGCATTACGTTCTCCTGGGCCAAGAAGGCAACGGGACTGTCTTGGCGCGCCTCGAGATGCTGGGCAGGGCGGTTCCCAAGCATGACCTGACTTGCGACCTGAGCTCTTTCACGGACCTGGAGAGCTTTTCGAACTTGGACAAGATCAGAAGCTTGTAAAGAGCATCTGAGGAAGTTTGTTACTTGACAATGGCATTTATTATTTTGCTACTGTAATAGGAAAGCGATTTGTTATAATTGTTATGTGTGTGTGTATTTATTTTGTTACTGTAATCAAAAGTTTATTCATTTACCAGAGACAGGAGTCCGAATGTAATTTTAGTGTCTAGATATAGATTGTACTTGATCTGAAAATTATTGTTGATGCTGTAAAGATTTTATTTTTGGTAAATGTACATTTTAATCGAAACGGCATTTAAAAAAAATACCCTTTTTCCTTTTACGTCATTGCCCTCTGTGTACCTCGCAAGGTGTTATTTCACTTCCCCACCCACTCTCTCATCCCCACAAAACACCCACTCTCTCTCATCCCCACACCCTCCCCACCCACTTCTCTCATTCCCCACACACCCACTCCCCACACTCCCTCCCCACCCACTCTCTCTCATCCCCACACTCCTCCCCCCCCACTCTCTCATCCCCACACTCCCTCCCCACCCACTCTTCCATCCCTCCCACACTCTCCTCCCCACACCCACCCTCTCTCATCCCCACACTCCCTCCCCACCCACTCTCTCCCCACACTCCCTCCCCACCCACTCTCTCATCCCACACTCCTCCCACCCACTCTCTCATCCCACACTCCCTCCCCCACCCTCTCTCTCATCCCCACACTCCTCCCCACCACTCTCTCATCCCACACTCCCTCCCCACCCACTCTCTCATCCCCACACCCTCCCTCCCCACCTCCCACTCTCTCATCCCCACACTCCCTCCCACCCCCTCATCCACAACCCACTCTCTCTCATCCCACACTCCCTCCCCACCCACTCTCTCTCATCCCCACACTCCTCCCCACCCCTCCATCCCCACACTCCCTCCCACTCTCTCATCCCCACACTCCTCCACCCACTCTCTCATCCCCACACTCCCCCCCACCCACTCCCTCATCCCACACTCCCCCCCACCCACTCTCTCATCCCCACTCCCCTCCCCACCCACCTCTCATCCCCACACTCCCCCCTCCCCAACCACTCTCTCATCCCACACTCTCCCTCCCCCACCACTCTCTCTCATCCCCACACTCCCTCCTCCCCAACCACTCTCTCTCATCCCCACACCCTCCCTCCCCAACCACTCTCTCCATCCCCACACTCCCTCCTCCCAACCACTCTCTCTCATCCCCACACTCCCTCCCTCCCCAACCACTCTTCTCATCCCACACTCCCTCCCTCCCCCAACCACTCTCTCTCTCATCCCCACACTCCCTCCCTCCCCAACCACTCTCTCTCACCCCACACTCCCTCCCCCCCACCTTCTCTCATCCCCACACTCCCTCCCTCCCAACCACTCTCTCTCCCCCACACTCCCTCCCTCCCCAACCACTCTCTCTCATCCCCACACTCCCTCCCCACCCATCTCTCTCTCCCCACACTCCCTCTCCCCAAACCACTCTCTCTCATCCCCCACTCCCTCCCTCCCCA
Organism: Penaeus vannamei; assembly: GCF_003789085.1. NCBI lineage: Eukaryota > Metazoa > Arthropoda > Malacostraca > Decapoda > Penaeidae > Penaeus > Penaeus vannamei. Next base: position 1,382 of record NW_020868982.1, on the reverse strand, counting down.
ACCACACTCTCTCATCCCCACATCCCCCCCACTCTCTCATCCCCCACTCCCTCCCTCCCAACCACTCTCTCATCCCACACTCCCTCCCTCCCCAACCACTTCCCTCTCTCATCCCCACACTCCCCTCCCCACCCACACTCTCCCCACACTCCCTCCCCACCCACTCTCTCTCATCGCCCACACTCTCCCCCCACCCACTCTCTCATCCCCACACTCCTCCCACCCACTTCTCTCTCATTCCTCCACACTCCCTCCCCCACCCACTCATCTCTCATCCCACACTCCCCCACCTCCCAACCACTCTCTTCACTCTCACTCCCCCCTCCACTCCTCTCCCCACAACTCTCTCCCCACACTCTTCACTCCTCCCCTCCCACTCTCTCTCATCCCCACACTCCCTCCCTCCCCACCCACTCTCTCTCATTCCCCACACTCCCTCCCTTCCCCAACCCACTCTCTCTCGTCCCCACACTCCCTCCCCTCCCCACTCTCTCTCTCTCATCCCCCCACACTCTCTCATCCCCACATCCCTCCATCCCAAACCCACTCTCTCTCATCCCCACACTCCCTCCTCCCCACCCACTCTCTCTCTCATCCCACACTCCCTCCATCCCCACCCACTCTCTCTCATCCCCACACTCCCTCCTCCCCACCCCACTCTCGCTCCCACCCACTCTCACCCCCACTCCCTCCCACCCACTCCATTCTCGTCCCCCACCACTCCCATCCCCCACCCCTGCGTCTCATCCCCACACCCCCACCCACCATCCCCACTCCCATCCCTCCCCACCCACTCTCATCACCTCACACCCGCCACTCTCTCCCATTCCACACCCCCACTCTCCCTCCACCCTTCCTCCACCCCTTCTAACTCCTCGCTCCTTCCACCCTTTCACACACCATAACAGCTGACCACACTGACCTCGACATTCACTGCTACTGTATAATGTTCCAGTGCTCCGTCACACTCTTGCTTCGGATGGCCTTCCTTTCGTATGTATAGGCCTCATATATCTAAGACTTTCCTGGGTAACTTGCAAGGTCTTCGTCACCCGCTTCGAGACTCGTTAAAGGCAGATCCATTTCCTGAAGGATCTTCCTTGTGTAGTATGTAGAGACAGAGACCACGAGGGAGATGATGTATGTTGAAAGGGTGGATGCGTGATACGGACACGCCCATTGAAAATACCTTTTTATATAGCAATGTCACTGAACAAATGATTACAGATTACGAAGATGATAAAGCACGAAAGCAACGATTTGCTCAGCGATAAGATGTGTAAATATATAAATCAAACATGATTCTTAAGTTCATTCAAGGCACTCACCTTTGCGTGCCGCTTAACCACAGAAGAACCCTTGTCTCTCTGGAAAACCACAGA
>NW_020868981.1:288601-313601 GCF_003789085.1 Penaeus vannamei | reverse complement strand
ATATCTAAAAGGAAAAATAAATAACTCAACTTTCAGGATGGTCTTGGACACGGATATATCTATAAAAATGGCGAGATGAAGTTACTTTTGGTCCGTAACATGTGGACAAAGTCGATGTCTGGATGTCCATGCGCAAATGACCCAACTGACACGGTAAGTAGTGAATAACCTTTAATATATGCACTAGATATAGCAGGCCATAAGGCTACCTAATTTAAATTTTTAATGAAATTTTCTTTAAAGAAATGTGCGTGCTGTACGCAAGGTGGAAAACTGTGCTCGCCTAGTGTAGGTCTCCAGGGTAACATCTGTGTTGATGGCGATAGTGAGCTGGTACTAGAATGTACTCAGTCAGGTAGGTAGGTGAGGAGATAAGACTGAGGGAATTATGAGAATATACGGAGTAGATTCAGATTCTACATTGGGAAACCTTTGTTAATTTATTTGTACCGTTCGCAGGTATTCGACCTCTTACCCTCAATGCAGCAGTGGCCTTTGATTACCATGCTGAGGGGCTTTCGCACCCACAAAGCCACCGTGAAGTAATCATTGTTGCAGACAAAAAGACTGTCACCTTTTACAAACTGGTGGTATAGACCATGAGTGCATAGTGTACTATAAATTGCACACTAAGCATTATAAAATGACTCTTATTAACAGGATGAACAAGGTCTGCAAGAGTTGCATACCCAAAAGGCCACAGCCACATCCACCTCGGTGAGGAAGTAACTCACTTGGGCTTAGGAGAATTGTATGCAGAAGAGTTCGGGGCACTTGTGAAGAAGCGGTTTGCGTTTTTCTTTGGTGAAAAGGAGGAAGCTAAAGTTTACTTCCAAGTTGTTGTGAATGGTACCACCGATACCTTACAAACTGGGTTAGTAAATTTATTTCTATGAAATGGATGGAGATGGGTTTAAATTTCTTGAACCTTGAGATTTCATTTTGTCTTTAACAGCCTGTTAAAACCTTGGGAAGAATATGGCTCTGAAATGAGAGTTTGGCAAAATGATGCACAAATTATGATGGGGGTCCTGAATGGAACTAACCTGCACATACACGAGTTGTTGGTGAGTTTACCCCACGTTGCATAAGTTATTTTATTTTTTTTTATCCCTGACAAAATGCTTAAATTTATCCCAACTTTCAGACTGATCGATGGGGGAGACAACGAATCTTTTTCGTTCAAGATGTGCAGTTTCCAAGTGATGTGATGTACTGGAAATGTATTCATCAGGATTTGAAAAGTTTTTGATTGCCGTTACTCCTAGTTTAACGCGTGTTTTTAGTCTTCAACAAGGATTTTACAAATTCTTACAGGACTTGACACCTGGTGTTCTTGGAACTTCAAAGATGTTGTACCCCTTCAGGTAAGTGACCCTTTCGGGTTGTAATTAAGCGACTCTATTGAACTTCCATGGCAACTGATAAGCGCTTCCTTGCAGATTCCATCGTGCAAGAATGACGTGGTTCTACTAACAGGTTCAGGAACCACTTTGGTTATATTTGTATGGAACAGTGTAGATGGGAAGTACTTCAAGGCAAGTATGATAAGAATTTATGGAAACCATAATTTTGCACTATAAGTTCATAACTCTAATTTAAAAACTGCCTTATTTTTAGGCCAATGAGACCACTATATCGGAAGATATCACTGGATGGGAACTAAGCTTTGGATCCGTGGGAGTAGGAGTGCTGCTATTCCAACTGTACGTATAAACTACATAATTAATTTTATATTAATTCCCAAATTTCCTAAAATAAATTAAACCTTGCACCCATAGGTGGTTGCACAAGCGGCACCAGTGTGGCCGCAATAAAGCTAACATCTAGCCTCCATGATATTATGGATCAAGGGGTACAAGAAAACGAAGAGTTGCAGAAAGAGAAGCTCTACATAGAAGTAAGCCATTCGATAATAAACCATGAATATATTTTTCCCGACTCCCACTTCCAACACCTCATCCATTTTTTCTTTTTCGTTTTTCAGAACGAATACACAAGACAGACCAGTGTTATGTCTCTTATGCAGAATAGAGTGGATAATGCAATAGACGTACATACTACAACCAAATTATCTGGAGACTACATAATTGACAGCGTCATTGTGGATGGGGTTGGTAAAATACAAGTCCTAAACGCTATTCAAGTTATAACTTTTTATAGACTTTAAACTTTTTTATTTTTCTTCCCTTCAGACTTTGAAGACAAATGTCTTTGATGCTGTTGACATGACCTTCCCAAACACAGACTTTGCTTCAGGTGTATCTTATTCCGACTACAAATCTCATACCGCCAACATCAGCGACTCTTTCACCTGGCTCAATAACCTGGATAAAACATTGAATCAGTACTCCTCAAGGCTGCAGGGCAAGTACTTTAAGGCCTATTACGTCTTGCAAATAAGCTTGCTATGCTATATGCAAGAGGCTAAATGTGTAATCATCTTACAGATGCTGTGAAGATTGCAGGAGGTAACCAGAAAATAACTGGAATGAAGACGGTTGTTGATGGGTTAACTGTAAGTAACCTTGCAACTACAGAGGTGTCGGTCCAAGAAGTGATGGACAAAAATGACCAAAGCTTCCCTCTAACCGATTACCTTGAAGGATTAATAAGGTTGGTTTAATTACTGCTTTAAACTAGTTGCTTTTTATTGACAAGAACACTCTTTTAATTTTACTTAACTTCAGTTTCAGTGATGCTCGCAAGATAACTGGCAAGAAGACCTATGTAAAAGGTCTTGATGTCGCAAGCCTTAATACACCCTCTCTGGATGACATTCCTGTTAGTGACATTGCGACCACAACTGGAAAATATTCCCTTGTGGGTACTACAACATTCCCTACAATGAATGCAGAAAACGTTAACCTCCCTACCGGTGGTGTGGTTGGTGGTATTGATCTCTCCAATGCAGTTCTGTTAAGTGGACCCGCCAAATTGGGTGAGTAATTTATAAGTTTGGTGCTCTGCAAACTAGTGGTACTATTTAATTAAATCTAATGTCTTGCTAATCTTCCAGGATATCTTGCCTTTGACAAGAATGTGACTGTAACACAAGACCTAAATATAGGTAATAATGAAGTCGATGGAGTTGTAATCAACTTGTACAGAAATGCACTAACAAAAGCAGGTGGAGAAGTGAAGGGACCACTTACTTTCACTAATGATGTGGTTGCAAAATCTCTTTCTGCTTCCTTGCTGTCTGGTGTTCGCTCAACAGACTTCTTGACCTATACCGTCTTCAAGGACAAGGATACTCAGCTGACAGGCCGCATAAAGATGCCAACACTTACCGCCCAAGGCTTGCAAGTTAAAGGAAAAGTCAATGGCAGGGTATTCCCAACAGATTTACCCCTAAAAACCGATACTACTCTGAACTTGGGTACCAAAACCTTCAATCATCTGACTTGTGTAGATCTTAATGTTGATGATCTTCTAACTGTGGATGGTGTTCAATTTAATAAATTGGTTACACTTCACAGGCCCCAAACAATTACAGGCAACATTACCCTTGCCGAGTCGGTAAATATTCTGGGTAACCTTGATGTATCGTCTAGCCTTGTCAAAGGAATTGACTTTGACGAACTCAATAGTAATTTGACGGCTATCCTGAATACTAATAATCAATTTGATGTTATATTCAAAGGAAGTGTCTCCCTTCCAACAACGGTATACGATGGGACGCTCAGAGGCCTAAACCTGGTTGACCTTGCAGGGATGTAATCTACACTTCTGATGCTTCTGCTCTATTAACTGGTGCAAAAACCTTTAATGGTGACCTTCAAACTTCTGAAGCTACATTAAAGAGCACATTTAATGGATTGAGTTTTGATGACTTTGTAACAGTTAATGATGCTAAGACCATAGCTGGAGTGAAGACTTTCAAGAAGCCGGTAACCTTCTCGTCTACAGTAGATGTAACTGGGCTAGTTGATGGTGTGGACTTGAAGCAACTCTTTGACTCTGCATTGTACCTGGACAAGGCAGGACAAGTGGTAACAGGAAGGAAGACTTTCACTGGTACAGTATCCGCTGGAGAACTAGATGTTCAGGGCCGAGTCTCTGGTGTGGACTTCAACACTATTCTTGCCAAATCTGGAGACCAAGTCTTCACTGTGCCACAGAAATTGGCAGCCGCATCCTTTGGTGCTCTAGATGCTAACCAAATAGACATGTCAGATGGATTCACAATGAATGGTATCGATATTTCTGTGCTGGACAGCATTCGCATGAGCCGTAAGAATCCTACCCCCACTCGGGTGTTCTAACTGTAAATGGAATGGTATCTGTCCTTGGCTCACTTGATGCAGTAAACATTGGTGGGCATAATGTTGCACAGTTGAAGAGCAACATCGTCACTGATGATGCAGACTCGATTATATCGTCAGATCTGAGCTTTGCAAGCTTAACTGTGAAGGACTCTGTCAGTACTGCTAACAAGATTGGTGCTAATGGCCAGAATATAAGCAGAATCAACGAGAATGCAGTGTTCCTGGCAGGTAACAATGCCATGACAGGATCTGTTACCTGGGGTGACCTGGACCTACAAGGTGATGTTGCTGTTGGAGGACTTGTCAATGGGAAGGACCTGCAAGTGGTGCACAATGATGCTGTGTATACAGATGCAAGCTCTGTTCAAGTAACTGGTAAGTAATGAAACTAAAGTTATTAAATTTTATAGTTTGTACAAATGTATGGAAGTTTTATACAGCTTAACTTTTTTTTTTTTCCAGGTAAAAAGACCTTTGCAGAATTTTCTGTGAAAGGTAATATAAACGCCGAAACCACTAATGGAATAGACTTGAGTAAGAGATTGGTAACTCTTGACACAGACCAGGATATCGTGGTACCCTACGAGTTCTTCACTCTGCATGCAGAGAAGAACCTTAATCTTGGTGGAACATTTGATGCAGTAGATCTTGTAGCCTTGGACAGTACAGCTCTGAAAGAATTGCAGGATGAGACTAGTAAGTCTCACCTAGGGATTATCTTGCTCCCATTCAGATATTTGTCCTTTATGAAATTTCCTATTAACATTTCTTCCCCTTTTTAGATAACATCTACCTTGAAAAAGTACAAGCAGGCACCATTAACATCCTAAGAAATCTAAATGCGGTGAATGTAAATGATAGGTTAAATGATGCAGTGAGGCTCCAAGCACAAGATGTTAAAATTTCTGGTAAAAAGACTTTCCATAAAGACACTACATTCAATAACTTGGATGTTACAACCCTAAATGGCGAAGACCTGACTTACTATTTGAGTCATGCTGTAAGAAAGAACCGCCCAATAAGTCTTGCATCAAATATCAAAGTAAACGGGTTAGTGAGTGCACCATCGGTCACTGCAAACTCTCTAACAATAGAGGTAAGTCTTTTAATCGATTGCTTTTAAAAATTAATATTTGAAAGCCCTAATATTACAACTCTACTCCCTAATTTCAGGGAACCGTGGATAATGTAGATTACAAGACCTTAATGAAAAATGTGGTTCTGCTGGATGATTCAAAGAGTCACGTATAAAACTGGTAGGTCTCGTGAATTTAATTTTTTTTTTTTTTACTCTTGATTAGCTTTTGAATTAAAATAATTGTTATTTTAGGCATTCGAAGATGACGTGTCGGTAAAAGGTGCCCTTGGCGCTACAAGCCTTAATGGTTTCGACTTGGCAACCAACTACCTCACAACAAACACCATGCAGAGTCTTTCTCCAAATGTGGAATTCGAGAGCATAACCACTGCTAGTATTACAGTTGATGGATTCGTTAACTCAAAGAAACTGCCGGATGAAGTCGCAAATACACTAAATGTAAGAATCTGTAAATTAGAGGTTAATTTGTAAAATCTTAATTAATAATAATAATAAATGTTAATTAATGGTAATTGTAACATTCATACAGGTAAATGGCGGCCAGACTGTTACTGGTATGAAGAGCATATCTGGGGATTGTCAATGTAGCAAATAATGTGGAAGTGACAGGTAATATCAACAATATAAAGATGGCTACCGAGGCAATATACCTAAAAGACGCATCTACAGTAAATGGTAAGGAGACTAGTACTTTACATTTAAAGTTCACTTTAATCTGGATATCGTGGAAGTCGGACTAAAGATGACCACCATAGCCATATGGTCCCATTAACTTTGTTGTTTTAACAGGACGCCTAAAGTTCTCTAATGGATTGCTTACATCATCTCTGACGAGCAGCACCAATATGATAAGCGATATGATATGAGTGATCTCTCGACTAATGCATGGTATTACAATGAAAGTGCTACTATTTCAGCAAGCATGATATTGATTCTTCAGTTACTATGAAGGTATGTATCTATACACTAGAGTACCTTAACTGTAGGACATGTACACCTTATTAACTCTAACTTTATCTCCAGGACTCGTTAACGGTTGTTGGCACCATTGATAAATTTAATATTGGACAAGTATACAATGATGCAAAACAAGCTCTGAACCAGTACTCTACTTACAATGAAGGAATTAAGGCAAGTTAATCCTTCCCTCCCTCTTAGTTTTATTAAAGCTTTTAAGTGTTTTAGCTTTTAGATCCCATTTTAAAAGGATAGCTATTTTGAGCTTTTCAGTTTGTCAGGTGTTTAGAAAAAAATCGGAATACAAATGCTTACAAGTAATTGTGCAAAATTTTCTTTTGTAGAGCGAATATGCTGTAAAGTGCCCTCTCATCCTGGAAGCTTACAAAGATACCCAGAAGCCATATTTGATGCAGATTACTTCAGACTTGTACAAGAAATTGCTCTTGGGAAAGTGCATCATGCTTCTACAAGTTTCTGGGTATGTTTCGCTATATAGAAAAGCAACTAGGCCCAGTGGCTTTTACTAACTGCCTGAACTTCTTCCAGGCTTCAGGCACTACTTACATCATCATAAGCTGGAAAGATGAATGCAGCTCAACACTGTACAGGTTTGAGTCTCCAGGAAAACTTGTGCACGTGCAAACACTTGCAGTGTCAGGCCATGGTAAAGACTGGTTGGCAATTGAGCAAGGTCAAGAGGTATGAAGAACTTTTAAAAAAAATTCTAGTTCCACTTTCTCTAATGGACAGGAATTTTAAATCTTTTATTTTTCAGATCTTCTTTGGTGATGGCGGCATCAAGTGAAGGGAATGCCTGTACCAAACAGAATAGTGTAGTCTGGAAAATGTCAAATGGTGCACTTTCGTGAGCACTATCTCAAGTAGTTTCGCATAACTTGAATAACATTTCTAACTTTCTAGCTATAATTACTTTTATTCCTCCAGGTATACCAAGACCTGCTTCCTGGGACAAAAGTTTCGGCAAACCATGGAGTTGTATATATAACTGCTCCAAGTGCTACCCATAGCATATCTTTGATACTAAAACTCTGCTCTTCAATTTCGTTAATACTGCTACTACTGAAATGGGTAAAAAAAAAATTAGCCTTCAAATGTTTTTTTAAACTACTGGTAGTTGTATTAAAAATCCATTTTTCCGTTTTTAAAACATAACTTAACCCACTAATTCTTGCAGATTCTATTTTGACCTCCAAAAGTGGACACAGTGTAGCTTCGATAAAATTGCAAGGAAGTCTAGTTTTATTTGTTGATGGACAACAGCTATCCTCGCAACTCTCAAAATTACAAGTTGATGACTCGGTGTTATTTGAGCAGCAAGGCAAAATATTATTGCTGGCGGCAGTGACAGGAACCCTCTCTCTGGCATAGAATATAGCCTAGATGTGAGTATGCACTCTTCCCCTTGCATATTTCCAATGTTGTAACCTTTACATGTATTTAACCTGATCTTCCCTTTCAGCTCTACGGCATAGATCCAACTCAGAATACTCTAAATTGGTTGGATTCAAAACCACTACTTGCAGCTGCTACGTTAACTTCCTTCTACAGTGGGAATGCAATTACTGGAAAAACAATAGCTGTGGTTATGCAAGAAAACTATTACTGCCCCACTGTTTATACAGTACTTGGTAAGGCTTTAATGCATGGGACATTGTTAATTTATAAACAAACATGTACTGACAATTCTTCTTCATTTCAGGCTCCGAGTTGAGATTCTTCTCTGATCTTGCTACTCCAAAAGTGAACTGGGCTATATACATCAGCATACCCAATGAGGCCTTCTCAGAAGTCAAAGATCACTATCTTCTGGTTGGCAAAGGTGATTCTTCGAAGCTTCTGTACCTTGAAATGCGTGGCTTAACACATGAAGCCTTGGACCGCACATGTCATGTGGATGATTTCAAATATCCAGAATTGATACCGCGAGTGTAATAAAAATTTTAAAAATTTTATTAAAACATTAAGTATAATAGGGCTTTAATATTTCCTTTAAAATAGAGTGGTATTTGAGTATTCACTACAATGAATTGTATCTAAGGGGATGCATAATGATTGTTAATACAGGAATCCTATACCTTTACAACTCAAATTTAATATTCAGATAACTTTGCCTTTTAATTTAGCAATTAAAGCCTTTAATGAAGGAAGGATTAAATTTTATACTTTTAATTTGTACAACAATAACTTTGATTCTTTAGAGGATTAATTGCAATTAAAATGCATCTGATCATACTGCAAAAGCTTCTTAAAATGAATACTCTTAAAACCACCAAATTGAAAGTTAGCCAGTAGCCAAGCAAGAGCTTTATCCACTACCTAAACTGTGAATACAGTGGGAAGAAATTAACAAGCCATTTGGCTTGTCTAAAGCCTCTATACAATGCTTCTAATGCATATAAACCCCAGCAATGCTTCGATAGGAAAGTTCCTTTCATGCATCGTTATAAATGAAGCTTTTAGTGTCTTGCTTAGCTACACTTGAATAGCCTCCCTTGCACACATCCCTGCCTTCCTTGAGTTGTACTACTCTCCTCCATGGGTAAATGTCCTGTGACATGGATTATGTGTTGCAAACCACTTAAACTAAAACCTTAAATATTCGCAATGGCACACTTTACCAAGTGATTAATTTTCTAATCGACAACTGGACGAAATAGCATGTACAATAGTCTTGGCAACATTATTGCTGCATGTGTAGAAAGGTGTAATGCAGCCTCAACACCATGGGTGTTGCCATTTCGATAAAAAAAAAAAAAAATACAGTACATAACATTTGAAGGATATCCCATTACAAAGTCGACTAACTTCCCTAATTTTTTTACTTTTAAAAATGACGTATCAATTGCTTTGCTTGCTTTCCAAAGGTTAACCCCCAATCCCTTGCCCATTGTTGTCGTGGGGGGGGGGGCTTCTGAGACTGCTCCCATCTTGTAAGTCAGATCATTAACAATCTATAGCACAATCAAATTTAACTGATCATTCTGGCAACACCATTTCTGCAGAACCTCATCCAACCTTAATACCTGTACTGGAACTAACTCTCCCCAGCAAACTGCCCAGTCGATACCAAAGATTGTTCAGACTGTGGAGAAGACTTATTAGGATGCCTCAAAGACCAAGATGTGAAATCAGTACATTGCTACACCATTCCTAAAGGTCAACGAAAGAATCCGACCAACATTGCCAATACCTTCTGTACACATGACCTTCCCTTACGTATCTATAATCGGTGGACAATACCTCCGTTCGACCATACCAACCCCTCCCCGTTAATTTCAAAACTGTTGGTGCTTTGGACATCTTGCCAAACATTGCCGTTCCACAGACCGATGACCCATGTGCGCCCAACCTGGTCATAACCGAACATGTGCTAAATGTGGCGGCCCCATAATGTATTTTATAGCTGTCCCACTTACAAGTTTGAATCTGAGGTAGCAACTGATACAAAAATGGTCTCCCTTTGTGAAGCCAGACAGGAAGCACTTCGACAAGGTTTCTCTCATACTCCATACTCTTGTAACCTCATTCGCTCAGTCCCTCCCCCTCCACCCAAAATGTCTCCTATTTCCACTTTCTACATTCTACATCCCTCAGACCAATTCTACATCCCTCAAGACCAATTCCTTTGCCACTCTAAACCGACACCCAATCTCAACTACAGCCCCAACACCAAGACCTCTCCCTCCCCGCACTACCCGCAGTAGACAGACTAAACGTTCTAACCCTTCTTCCCCTACAGCACACTCACCTCCACCTACCTTTACCTTTATTCCTGAGACACCAGTCTCCTCTTCCTCCCCCCCCTCATAAGAAAAACCTTTATCCCACAAAAACTCCAACCAACTCCAGTGTAGAAACAATGTATGACATTCAAGCAAATATGCTTGAAAACATCAAGATCCTTTCCACACTTGAAGTGGTTGCCGATATTCATACCCCTCCTACTCCCCCTCTCAACACAACCTAACCCCTCAATTCCGTCCACCTCCGATATCCATCCTTCCATATCCACCTCCTACCACTAATACTCCCCACATCTACTCCCAACACAACCCACCCCCTTCAACCCCAACTATAGGCACATTCTCCCTCCCTCCATCCCCTCTATCCTTTGCACTCCCTCCCGGATACACACGAGAATCACTCATGTCACAACAATGCCCTTCCCCAGATTCCCTACCTCCTAATACCCTCCTTCACACCCCCTAGCTCCTTCCCCCCAGATTCCCCAATACGTACTATGCGATATCACTCATAAGCTATAGCTCTCCTACATTGGAATATTCGCGGTTTCCGTTCTCATAGACCAGACCTACGTCATATCCTTGCTTCTTATAATCCATCTATTATCTGCCTCCAAGAGACTTTCCTCACACACCCTCCTATTCCAATTCCCAATTACCATTTTATCTCTTCCCCACACTCCCTTTATGTCTCGTCTATACTTATCCATCATAAAACACCTTATGTCATACCTCCCATACAAACTTCTGTCCCGTGCACAGCTATTCGCATCTTTCTTCGCCGCTGGATCACAGTGATTTCAGTCTACTTCTCCCCATCCCATCCCATTGACTTTACTGCCTTTGAACTCTAATTTCCCAACTCCAACCACCTTTCCTCATAGTTGGTGATTTCAACTGCCGCCACACTCTGTGGGGTGACTCTACCACCAACTCCGAGGCCGATCTCTAGAACGCTTCCTCTTCACAAATAACCTAATTATTCTTAATTCAGATCGCCCCACACACTTTGACATGCGCACACAATCCTTTTCATGCCTTGACCTCTCTCTATGCTCTCCTACTTTACATTAGATTTCCATTGGTCAGTTCTAGACCACTTCCCTATAGTGACCACTTCCCAATACTCCTTTCTCCTACTTCATATGTACCACTTCCTAATCCTCCACGCTGGTGCTTTGATAGAGCTGACTGGCATACTTTCACTTCACTCTCTACTATACCTATCCCTCCACCCCCTTACCGTCCATTTCAGATATGCTACAATGTTTTACAACCACGAGCTCAAGACCTTGTACCTCTAAATGTGTTCCATGGTGGAATTCTGATTGCACCAAAGCGCTTCGCTTAAAACGAGCAGCCTGGAACGCTATCGCTACAAACGAGGCACCCCTCACCAGCTATAATACATCCAAATCTTTCCTCATCCTTTTCTCTCACTCACTTACGGTCCCCAAACCCCCACTATTCTTATATAACGCTCCACTCCAATACCGTTCTTCTGGCAAATTCCTAGGCGTTATATTTGATTCCAAATTGTCCTGACGAGACCATATCTTGTACATCAAAGAAAAAGCTCAACACCGCCTCCGAATCTTACAAACTCTTTCACACATCTCCTGGGGCTCAGATCGCAAAACTCTCTTCCATCTTCATGTTACCTTGATTCTCTCCACTCTAGATTATGGATGCCAAATCTTCTCCTCTGCCTCAACCTCTCTTCTTGCTCACCTTGATACAATCTACCACAGCGGTCTCCGCTTAGCCCTAGGTGCCTTCTGCTCCTCTCCAGTTGAGAGCCTATATACTGAATCTGCATGCCCGTCCCTTTCTCGACGTCGAGCCCTTCTCTCTCTCCGATGCTATGCTCAATTTCACCAATATTCCCTTACCAAACTAACTATTCCACAAAGGTATGAAACCTTTACTTCTTCTCCATGTTTACCAACTCCTCTCCCCGTACGCATGGATACCCTCCTCTCCCATCCTTCTCACTCATTTCCTTGACCATATCTCCATTCATTCCTCCAGCATTCATGTTTACACTGACGATTCCAAATCCATCTCAGGAGCTGGATTCGCAGTAACATTCCAAATTGCACTTTAAAATACACCCTCCCTCCTAAATCTAGTCTCCTTACTACAGAACTATATGCACTCCTTTTTGCTTAAGACGCATATACTCATCCCCTCTTCCTCTTTTACTATTTTACTGACTCCCGTAACTCCTTAACCCTCATAAAGTCTATGCACTCGACCAATCCTCTGTAAGATCCAGAACTGGTTCTTCTATCTATCCACACGTCACAAATCTGTCAGATTTTGCTGGGTACCCAGCCATGTTGGAATCCCGGCAATGAACAGGCACTCTTGCACGCTATGCCGCAATGTCCACATCACCTTAACTACGCTTCTCACATATTCCAGCTACGGATTATTACCACCACTTTAAAACCTTCTTGTATACCCAATGGCAATCTTTTTGGTCAAGAACACAATAAATTACATACTGTAAAACCATCAATCTCCTCTTTGTCAGCTCCATTTCACAAAAACAGACGTTGGGAGACGGCCCTCGCGCGCTTAGGTATTGGCCACACACGCCTATCTATGTCACGCTCAGACCCGTCCCTATGTCCTCTGTGTGGAACTGAAAGAGGACGTTACATATTCTCTTGTCCTGTCCACGCTTTAATACAGCATGTACCACTGCTTTTCCACACCTATCCTCCCTTCACCGACCTTATTTTTTAACCATTAACCATTAACCATTCCAATGGTTTAAAAAACAAAATGCGTAGACCTCCAAGGTTAGATAGCACTATTGAAAAGTATATTAAAGGACAGGTAAAGGGTGATAGTTGCTATGCGTCAACTATGTAGAGTGATCTTGAAAGGTTAAAGATGGGTAAAGGAGTTGTGTGAATGGGCTATGGTGGGTCTAGGTAAGGGACTTACATAAGGGTTTCACATGTGTAACCCTTATGATAGAGGGGATGAATGGAGGGGGAATGTACGTGTAGTTGAGAGGAGTGGGTTTGTGTTGGGTGAAAGTAAGAGGATGGATGTAGGGGGAATGAGTAGGAGGGGGATGCATATCGGCAGTCACTTCGAGTGTGGAGGGAGCATGAGCTGTGGAATTTTGTCTTAAGCATATAGCTTTGAATATCTAACATTTCTGCAGTAGAGTTGTTTGGAAAGAGTTGTGAATCAAAGGTTTTCTTATGAGATGGGGGTGGGGGAGACTGGTCTCTGAGGAGTAAAGATAAAGGTAGGTGGAGGTGAGTGTGCTGTAGGGGAAGAAGGGGTGGAACGTTTAGTCTGTCTACTGCGGTAGTGCGGGGAGGGAGAAGGGATGTAGTTGAGATTAAACCTGTGGTTGAGATTAGGCTGTCTGGATTTAGAATGACAAAGGAATTTGACTGGGGGACGTAGAATGTAGAAGTGGAAGTGGGGAAGTAAGTAGGTATAGGGGGGAGTAATGGTTAATGGTTAGTTAAAAGCGAAATTAATGTGCTAGACATCTAAGCTCATATAACACTATAGGAAGGTATAGGAAAGGGTGATGTCAGGTGATAGTTGCTATGCGTCAACTATCTAAAGTAACGTTGAAAGGTTGAAAGGTTGAAGATGGGTAAGGGGTTGATGAGGGAAAGGGTTATGGTGGTTTAGGTAAGGGAATTAGATCAAGTGAAGGATATTTATGCATCTGAGAAGGAGAACAGGTTGTCAAGGCTGAAACTGGGATTCTGTAAGGATGTCTGATATGTTGGGAGGTCGGTGAAGGGAGGATAGGTGTGGAAGAGCATAGGTACGTGCTGTATTAAAGCATGGACAGGACAACAGATGTGTGGAACTGAAAGAGGGACAGGTCTGGTTTGTGAGAACGGAAACCGCGATATTCCAATGTAGGAGAGCTATATCTTATTTATTTTATGAGTTAAAGCGTCGGTACGTGTTGGGGACTCTGGGGGGGGGGAGGGCTAGGGGTGTAAAGGAGGGTACCAGGAGTAGGGAATCTGGAAAGGGCATTGTTGTAACATGAATGATTCCGGGAGGGAGTGGAAAGGATAGAGGGGATGGAAGGAGGGAGAATGTGCGTATAGTAGTGGGTTGTGCTGGGAGGAGTAGGAGGAAGTGGAGTGGGGGAATATTAATGGTAGGAGGATGGATTTCGGAAGGATGGATAGTTGTAGTTGAAGGGAATGTGTTGTCTTGGGAGGGATTAAGAGGAAGGGGTGTAGGGGTGCTACGAGTAAGAGGGGGATGGATATCAGGATGGATAGATATCGGTGGTGGACGAATTGAGGGGGTTAGGTTGTGTTGAGAGGGAGGAGGAGGAAGGGGTAGAGGGAGAATATGAGTAGGAGGGGTATGAATATCGGCAACCACTTCAAGTGTGGAGGGAGCATGAGTTATGGGATCGTGTGTCAAGCATATAGCTTTGAATGTCTTCCATAGTTTCTGCAGTGGAGTTGGTTGAGAGTTTTTTGGGATAAAGGTTTTCTTATGAGGGGGGGAAGAGGAGACTGGTGTCTGAGGCATAAAGGTAAAGTTAGGTGGAGGTGAGTATGCTGTAGGGAAGAAGGGTTAGAATATTTAGTCTGTTGGAGCTGTGGTTGAGATTGAGGTGTCTGGGTTTAGAGTGGCAAAAGAATTGGTCTAAGGGAGGCAGAATGTAGAAGTGGAAGTGAGGACATCTTGGGGTGGAGGGGGAGGGGCAGTGCGAGCGATGTTACTAGAGTATGGAGTATGAGAGAAACCTTGTCGAAGTGCTTTGTCTGCTTTCACGTTAAGCGAGACCATTTTTGTACCCGAGAGTTGCTACCTCAGATTCAAACTTATAAGTGGGACAGCTTCTATAAATACATCACAGGGGGCGCCGCAGTTAGCACATGTTCGTGTTTGTGCTAAGCAGTTTGATCGGTTATGACCAGGTTGGGCGCACATGGGCATGGGGCATCGGTCTGTGGAATGGCAGTATTTGGCAGGATGTCCAAAGTGCCAACAGCTTTGAAATTGATGGGGAGGGGTTGGTATGGTCGAACAGGGAGGGATTGTCCACCGATGTAGATACGTAAGGGAAGGTCATGCGTACGGAAAGTAATTTTGGCAATGTTGATCGGATTCTTTTGTTGACCTCTAGTAGGAATGGTGTAACAATGTACTGATTTCACATCTTGGTCTTTGAGGCATCCTAATAAGTCTTCTCCACAGTCTGACCAATCTTTGGTATCGACTGGTCAGTTTGCTGGGGGGGGGGGGGAGAGTTCCAGTACAAGTATTAAGGGTTGGATGAAGTTCTGCAGAAATGGTGTTGCCAGAATAATCAGTTAAATTTGATCGTACTATAGCTTGTTTGATCTGACTATTACGAGATGAGAACAGTCTGGTATAGAAAGGGACTGCCCACTTGTTTTTGGAGGCATTGTTGGAAGAGAAGAGTATTGCCGGAGTAAGGAGCTGTAGAAGGGATCAAAAAATCTGTTCCATTTAGCTGGGCTAAGCAGTATTTAAGATATTTGTAGGGTTGGTGGTGGTGGATGGTCGGGGACATGTGGAAGAGGGAGTATTCCGGAGTGATGTAGAAGAAGGTTGCGGGGGTAGAGTTGCTGAATTTGAGGAAGTTGAGAGGGTAGGAAGGTCTTGTGGAGATTGAAACTGCTTGGGTTGGTAATGCACTAGTAGGCATTGAGGAGTGGGTAGTAGTTTGTGTTCAGAGTCATGATCAAAGGAGAGCCTGGGGTTGGGGAGCTGGTGGGGCTATTTGATGAAGGGCAAGCCTCATTGCTCCTATTAAGTGTATTACATCTTTATTACTGGCCATGGGAAGCCTTTATTATGCAAGGGAAATAAGCAGTCCACCCCCCCCTCCCCAGTGTGGCTGTATGGGGTGAGGGTTGGACAACTAAATCAGGGGAGTACCTTGCCCATGGTTCCCCACAGGCCGTTCAGGACTGGCACAAGGTCAGCCTTTCATCCTTTCAGCACAGCTTTTACACCTTAAGAAGTAGGTAGAAGGGGATGGAGATGGGACGGAAAACAAAGCTGGAAGGGGTAAAAGACGAATTAGTGGTCGAGGGCTGTGACAAGGTAGGCGATTCCCAGCATTGGGTCCAATTCGTCTCCTATGCCTCCCCCTATTCCGCGACAACGGGCAAGGGACTGGAGAGTGGGAGGTATTATTGCCCATATTGCCGAAATGTGGTAGGTGGTATTGGAGAAAAGGATAGCAAGATGGGGGATTTAAATGAAGTTTAGGATGGAATTGAAGCCGAGTGTTCGGAGAGGAAGGCTTACTAGGTTACACACTATTTGGACTAGACTTGTGTAAAGTGAATTTGTGGTCGAGAAACTCACGATTTAGATAAGTGGAGCTATTTTATGAAGGAGCATGCCCCAATGCCCTCATTAAAATGATACGAAGGGTACAAAGTCCTTACTACTGGCCTTGGTAACCCTTGATTAGGTAGTAATAGTCCACCCCAGCCCCCCCAGAGGGGAAAAGTTAGATATCAAACAGGAATACTGTGCCCATGCATCGCCAATCCTTTCATGACTGGCCATAATACATCCAAAATACATCCTCCAAACAAAGGAAAATTTGTCCTAGACAGTACCTGCAAGAATTAAAAGACTAAAGTCCTTTGAAAGTTTGCAGCTCCATCTCTGATCAAAACATGTAATCACTGTAGTAAAGGAGTGGATTCCTGAATGGAGGGGAGGGAGGCAGAGTCGTGTTGTATTTTTCTATATCTTGGATTCAAACTTATTCGAAACAATGTAATTTATCCCTAAGAGTCAATTTCTAGGCAATGAACAAAGCCATAGGACTTTAGTCCCAGATTAAAATTCAAGTTTAAAGTTCTAGACTTGAAATATGATATGGATTTACTGCCTAAAAATTCTGTAATATGTTCAGGCCTACTTGCAGACATTCCATGAACTTTCTCCAGCCTTTTTGAAATGTTCAAAATTTGACAGTCTGCATGGTTAGGAAAAATGGAGTTCTAATCTTTACCATTTCATAAAGTTAGACATTCAAAGGCAAGTGGATTATCAAGTGGATTAAAGCATCATCAACTGTCAGTTATATGATACCATCTTAACATTCTGTTGCCTTAAATGCGCCTATCCTAGGCAATTAAGGCCTTAAACTTCCAATATATATATAAACTTTCCTAAGCCACATTTGAAGAGTTCAAGGGTGGGGGGGGGGAGCAATAAAGGTAATTGAAAGTTAAAAAGGCCATCACATCCTTTGACAAAGAAATGGGGCCCCTTCCTGGGGTATTTAATAATCCTGGAAGGTTACCATTCGAGAATGCAGCACACCAAGTGCCAGCTATTCCACCCCCCCCCCACCACCACTTTAGTAAACTTACTATTAAAGTGCTCTAGACTATAGCTTGTAGATTAATACTAATCTCTAAAAACGGTCTAAAAGTAGGACAACCTAGCCTTTTCAGCATGGCTCAGGATGGAGAAAAGAAACATGCAAAGTAGTTTAAACGAAGGCAGAGGTACAAGGCGCGGTTAAAGGAGCATTTCTTTTAAGCCTGCCCTATAAAAAACTAGTGAAGAATTGCAAAAGCAGAATTTTATGCCATTTCTGTAAATGGCATTGTATGCATTATTTCTATAGTAAATATTTAGCAGTGGTGTTTGCATTTCTCTTCCCTTTGGTTTAGTTGCAAAAAAAAAAAAAAATTCAAAATACTGAAGACAGGCAATATTTCTTTACTTGCCATGTGAAACCCTAATTTGGCCAAGTTTCCATAGTTCCCGTAAATGGGACAAATACCATGTGGTGCTCCATAACAATGTCAGGTGTCAAGGCATTTAACAAGGTTTGGTTAACAATTTATTAAAAAACTAAAATCTGATCATATCACACCGGGACTATTGGCATCAATTCAGGATACTTGAAGGCTGCTGGGTTGCACTCTATGTATCCAGCTTCATGAGTTAGTCCATTCATCTTTAGCTCCAGCAACTTTACTCCATTTCCTTGTCCAATTAACAGAGCATGCTTAGAGATTTCTGGGAAAGTAGCATCAGGCACACTGAAGTACTCCACCCACCAAGTTAATGGTGTATTCATTTCCACAAATGGCTTGAATTTCATTCCTGAAAATTTACAAGAGGATTAGGATTATTTTTATACACTCCAAATTTTAGGACCAAAAACTTAACATCTACATACCATGCAATGTGTAAACTTCTGGGCACCAGTTCTCTTGTACAGCTACAAGTACAGTAGCTCCTGTTGCTGCATTCCCAGCAAAGAAGCTGGTCAGCTTAGCAGGTTCATTCAGAGGCTTAGAATCAAGCCAAGAGAAGCCACTAACAGGGTCAAGCAAATAAAGCTGAGGAGTAAGTACCAAGATTAGGCTTACAGCATTTCCAGCATTTCCTGAGGGATTAGAATTAAAGCCATTCCTAGTCTTACCTCAAGGTTGTGTACTACACCAGATACAAGTTCTCGTGTAACTGAACACATCAGGAACACTTTTCCATATTGTTGAACCAAGACTGCATCATCCATTTTATGGACTTCCATTAGCCCGAGCTGGACATTATTCACCCATGGTATCACAATTCCATTCTCGTATGCTTCAACAACTATAGTATTTCCACTCCTATCAATCAAAACTGCCGTTTCGTCTGTAAGGGTAGAGACATTAAGTGTAATATAAAAGGCTATAAATCTATAATATTTTTAGATTATAGAATTTTACTTACCAATAGCAGGTAAATTTTTCACCAATTCGAACTTGTTTGTAGAGCTGCTAAAGCTGTATAAGTGTCTAACATTGCCCATAGTAATAGCTATTCCTACTGTTCCAGTTTCTTGAATGAAAGTCTTTTCAACCCTTTCTCAGCAACAAGCTCTTGGTGCACCTTAAAAAAAAAAAACTCAATGTAGGTTCATGCAACAAGCAATGAAATGCAGCAATTCCAATTATATCATACTTACAGTAAGTGCATCATTTTCTAGCTTTAAGGATACACTATTAGTCCTGCTGCAGCTATTGTCTGCCGACGATGCAGCACCAATGAAGTAGTTCTGTAAAACATTCGAGACATGTACAAATTGCTTCATAGAGTGCATATCGTGGTGGACGCTAAATTTCATTAGCTCATTCCACTTACATCTCCCTGATGTTCGAAGTGTATCCAGTCTTTACCAGATCCAAAATTGGAGTATAGTGTTGTTGTAGGGACAAATGAAGTACCATATTTGTCCATTGTCACATCACAACTTTTCTCCCAGCTCATAACAATGTAAGAGCTGTTATCAACCTAAATGGAAAGATTTGTTAGGTCATGCAATTAAATTTTATAGATCAGCTCTGACACCTCATACTTTTTCATGTGGCAAAGAGGGAAACTTACTCTGGCAGATGCAGAAGACTTGGGTTTTCCACCAAACTGAGCTTCATTAACCAAATGGAAATAGTCTGCATCAAATATGGCCTTTTGAGTATCTTTATAGGCTTCTTCAATAAGGGGGCACTTGTTGATGTACAAGTTCTGTAAAGATTATAATTAGTGATCCCTGCTAACAAGTGCTATATTTTGAACAAGCTGAAGTGCATTACTTACCTTGATGCCTTCGTTGTAGGTCGAGTAGGTATTTAGTGCATTTTCAGCATCTCCATACACTCCACTTACGAGCATGCCATCCACCGTGTGGTTAGTCAGGAGAGTCTCCTAGCAATAGGATCAGGATGTTAAGTTACCAAGCATAACTCCAAGCATAACTCCCATATAAATTTATAAAGTTAATATAATTCTTACTTTCATCACAACTGGATCCATAAAGTTAAGGCTAGCAGTGATTATAGCCGCTTCATTGTAATACCAAGCATTTATTTGCCAAGTCTACCACATCTATATCTCCAATCTCACCACTGGTGCTAGTTAAACTTTTCACAGTCAGGTCAGAAGAGAAGTGAAGACTACCTGAAATGGAGTAGTTTAGGTAATTTTTTTTTCCTCCCATGACAGGTGGCAACTGATCTCCTAATTAAATACATACCACTTATTGTTGGAGCTTCTGTCAGATATACGACTTCTGATGAAAAGTCTACCAAGGTATCGTCTCCTGTTAGGCCTGTTACTTCTACATCATTTGATACAATTGTCACACCATTTATAGTTTTCATTCCAGTTATAGTTTGTCCTCCTTGTATCTAATTTTAGAGATATTAGTGTATCAGTAATATGAAATTATAAATTAATGTATAATAAATTTATATACACAATTTTAAACCAATACATCTCGTGGTCATAATACACTTCTTACCTTCAGAGTATTTGCAAATTCTGCAGGAAGGTTAACGTTATTAACAGAACCCTGTACCGCCACATTAGCAGATGCATGAACATTATCAAAGTCCACATTCGTTATAAAGGTTTGTGGTGTATTTGTGGTTAGGTAATGAGTATCCATATCCAGATCATTTAATCTGATGGTAGCAAGGTTACCCTTCACCGATACATCATTTGTGAATTGCTGAAGGGAGAAAGTAGTTTTAGTATACTGAAAAGCATTTTTTTTATTACCATCTCTTGCATTAAGCATATCCTACTTACCAAATTTGAAGTTGAAGACTGCGTGCCATCAAGGAGAACTGCTCTAGTCATCAAATCCTTGTAATCGATTCCATCTACTGTACCCTTAAAATTGAAAAAGGGATTAATAATTTCCCCACTATCATACCCATTATGCATAGTCCAAAAGTAAAATTGATTCATACCTGTATGTTGAGGGAGTCTACAGTTATTGAAGGCGCAGACACTAACCCATTCACCTTCAATTTTTTGTTCAGGTTAATTGGGACATTCTTTCGTACAGCATGGTTCAAGTAAGTATTGAAGTTAACGTTGTTCAAGTTTGTGGTGAAGATATTCTTGAAGGCAACATCCTTAACGAAGTTCTTAGTACCTTTTATGGTTATATCTTTACCAGTTAAGCGTACTGCATCTTGAAGTCTTGCATTTACATCAATACCTCCAAGTTTCCCGTTGACTTGGAAATCGCCAATGGTTACTTTTCCATTGAAGACCAAGTTTTCTGAAAAATATTACCATTAATATAAAGTTTACCCATCAAGACTAACCATTAAGACTAGCATTACTTTACCGAAATGCTCACCAATGGTATCCATGCTTTGCTTGAGGGCTCTTGAGTCCAGCTTTACTAGGTCAACCCCATCAAAAGTACCATCGAGTGTCATACTTTTTTCTGCCGTTATAGTATCGAAAGTGAATGGAGCAGTGATATCTTGGTCAGTGTGGAGAGTGAAGAGTCTTTTACTAAGGTCAATATCATTTGTAGTTTCCGTGTTTATGTTTCCTTTCACCGATAGACCGTTTTGGAAGACCTTCTTGCCTAAAATTAAGATTTAAAAATCAAACTTTTATATTTCAAAAATTTTAAAAAGGTAAATTATCTTTTAATTAAGACTCACCTGTCACCCGAACAGACGTCATCTTTGTACACTGCATCATTGTGCACCACTTGCAGGTCCTTCCCATTGACAAGTCCTCCAACAGCAACATCACCTTGTAGGTCCAGGTCACCCCAGGTAACAGATCCTGTCATGGCATTGTTACCTGCCAGGAACACTGCATTCTCGTTGATTCTGCTTATATTCTGGCCATTAGCACCAACCTTGTTAGCAGTACTGACAGAGTCCTTCACAGTTAAGCTTGCAAAGCTCAGATCTGACGATATAATCGAGTCTGCATCATCGTGACGATGTTGCTCTTCAACTGTGCAACATTATGCCCCAATGTTTACTGCATCAAGTGAGCCAAGGACAGATACCATTCCATTTACAGTTAGAACACCCGAGTGGGGGGTAGGATTCTTACGGCTCATGCGAGTGCTGTCCAGCACAGAAATATCGATATCATTCATTGTGAATCCATCTGACATGTCTATTTGGTTAGCATCTAGAGCACCAAAGGATGCGGCTGCCAATTTCTGTGGCACAGTGAAGACTTGGTCTCCAGATTTGGCAAGAATAGTGTTGAAGTCCACACCAGAGACTCGGCCCTGAACATCTAGTTCTCCAGCAGATACTGTACCAGTGAAAGTCTTCCTTCCTGTTACCACTTGTCCTGCCTTGTCCAGGTACAATGCAGAGTCAAAGAGTTGCTTCAAGTCTACTCTATCAACAAGCCCAGTTACATCTACTGTAGAGGAGAAGGTAACAGGCTTCTTGAAAGTCTTCACTCCAGCTATTGGTTTAGTCGAAAAACTATGTACAAGGTCATCAAAACTCTTGCCATTGAATGTACTATCAAATGTTGCATGGATATACTCACAGGAAGGTTAAAGCTCTTTGTGCCTGAAATTGCTGCTGCACTGTCTGTGCTGTAGATTATATCTCTGCCGAGATCGACAATATTCAAGTTGTTCATATTACCTTTGTAGTCCACAGTTGGAAGATGGACATAGTTCTTGAAGTAAATGTCGAATCCTTTACCCATTGGGTTCTGAATAGCTGTAAGGTTTGCATAAAGGTCATCAAAGTTTACACCTGCAACCAAGCTGCTAGCAACGTTCAGACTGCCTTGAATATCAACACCTTCCGTGAGAGTTTTTCTTCCTACAATAACTTGAGGTCTATGAAGGGTAACCAGTTTATCAAACTGGATACCATCCACAGTAAGACTATTTTCAACTGTAAGATCAACACAAGTCAAATGATTGAAGGATTTGGTGCCCAGGTTCAAGGTTTTATCAGTTTTAAGAGGGAAATCGGATGGGAAATCTTTGCCATTTACCATGTCTCTCACATACAAGCCTTTGGCTGTAAGGGTTGGAACCCTTATCTTGCCTGTCAATTTAACATCTTGATCCTTGAATACAGTTGTGGACAAGAAAATAGGTGAACTAACACCAGATAGCAGGCTAGCCGTTAGAGACTTTGCAGTCACATCGTTTGTGAACTCCAGTGGTCCCTTCAACTTTCCACCTGCTTTTGTTAGTGCATTTCTGTATAGCTGCTCAATGATTACACCATCCACATCAGAGATCTACTTGTAGGTTATCAAGAACTGTTAAGTTCTTGTTGAAGACAGTAGAACCTGAAAATATTCAGTACATTTAATAACTTGCAAGATTAAGTTTTGGAATAACTTAAAGGACCAAGTAAATGGTTCACAAAATGATACTTACCTAATTTTCCTGGGCCATTCAAGGTAATGGCATTTGTCAAGTCAACCCCACCAACAGTGCCATCTTTTGGTAGATGAACATTTTTAGCTTGTAGGGTGCTGGCAAAGTTTACATTTCCAGTTACTGCATAACTTCCTGTTGTAGTTGCAACATCACTTACAGGAATATCATCAAGTGCACTCGTTTCAAGGTTTGTAACATCAAGGCTTTCGTGAAGGTCTTCTTACCAGTTATTTTGCGTAGATCAGCAAACCTAATAGTAGATTCAAATTAGAGACTGTACAATTAAACTTTGCCAGAACTAAAAGACTAATACTTACTTGACTAGTCCTTCGAGTCTTGAAGTTAGAGGGAAGGCATTACCATTGTCATCCAATACCTTTTGGAAAACTGCACTGTCAACATTCATATCTTGCACTGTTAATCCATCCACAATTACCTTTCTTCCATCTATCTTCTTGGTAGTGGTCAGACTAACAGCATCTAGAGATATACATTGTTAGATCCTTAAAATACCTGCCTGGCCAAAAAATTCTTCTAATTAAAAATAGCTTGTACCTTGTAATTCCAGTTCAATTGATGTCAAGGTATTATCAATACTCTGTAGCCATGCAGAGCTATTTGCAATATTTTCAAGGTGAGCTTTGTATCCATCATAACTTATTCCAGTAAGATCGGTGTTGGGGAAAACAAGGTTGTTTGCACTGAAGTCGGTAACTGTTAGGGTCTAATAAAAAAAGATTAGTATGTATATCAATAACAAGTTTAAGCTAGAAACTAGAGGATAGTGTGGAAAGTTAGACCAACCTTATCAAGGTTTATGCCACCCAAAAGTAACATCTCCAGTTATGTCAACTGTTGCTGTAGTAGTGTCTACAGAATGATTTAATCTGTCTTCTATATCAAGCATTACTTCCCTCTGGCTTCTATATTCGTTCTGCAACAAAAAAATATCAACTTCAGTGGCCGATGCAGAAGCAATGATCTAGAATATGGTGAACAGTGCCCTTGTCGAGTAGAAATTTTTAATTTAAGCTAATTTATGAGCTTACTAGACTAGGAAAAAGTTACCTCCAAGTACTGCTTTCTGTTCTTTAAGGCAACACTTTCATCCCACACAGGATCTTCGATATGTTGCATCTCTGCAAGAACATTAATGCCAACTACACCCGTCGTCGATTGTAGAATTAACTGGAATGCAAGTAATAGTTATATTTGGGGATTCCATACATTTTAAGAGCTCGACAAAATCTAACTTTAAATAAGTATACTTACTTTGGGAACAGCTGTACTAATCGACCTTACATCACCAAAGCCTTTGGTCCAGTCAGTTATATCAACTGCCAGAGAAGTGTCATTTGCCTGGAAATGAAAATTGGGACCTCAGAAAAAGATTTTCCCCCCCCTGCAGCCCCCCCATACATGGGCTTTTAACTTACCAGGGTATAAAGTCCTGTTGTTCCATCCCAAACAAAGATTTGCAAACTCGTTCCTGATCCGGTAACTAACATCACCTCATCTTTACAGGATGGAAGCTAGGAAGAGATTTAAAAGGTTATATTTGTTTTATTAAAGTAATTCTATTACATAAACCACAAGAATTTTTACTTACAGTTACAGGCACCATTTCTTTGAAACTTGCAATACTACCAGTAGGCAGCAAGTTCTGGAGAATTTGGTACTCTCCCCTACTCTCCATATAAACGCG
>NW_020868981.1:258601-278601 GCF_003789085.1 Penaeus vannamei | reverse complement strand
GAGCAGTGGACGTATTACATTTACCTCGTAACATTCCCACTGAGTCGGCAAACTAACCTTGATATAGGCAGCAGCATTGTATAAAGTGATGATGTAGTATAATCAGGATGAACAAGGTATACCATGAACAGAAGAGCAGCGGTGGCCCGCCCTCGTCGGCTCGGCGGGTTTTGTGCCTTTGTCGATGCATCCAGTTCGTGTGTGTTCTATTCTACCGTGAATACATGGGGGATATTTTTTTTTCTTTGTCGGCGGGGTTGGGGGCGGCAGCCCCCCCCCCTAGGGAAGTCCCAGAGGGGTCGCAGGGGGCGCAGCCTCCTGCAATGGAAAGTCATGTGAATAACCATGGTTATTTTCCCAGTGGGTTATATTAGGGTAATTTTCTATATTACGTCGCGCCACTCCGAATCGTTGAAACCAGTGGATTTCATGCAGATAAATATCAAAATTGTTTTGAAAGTAAGACCCTACCCCTGTTATGCATATTGACTAAATTTACAGTGTATAACAATCGGTTGAGTAAAAAAAAAAGATATGTAATGGTTACCTTGAAGTTATATAAGACACTTTTCATCTATGGTAAAAGGTGCGCAAATCGAAAATGAGAGTTACACGACAGAAAAGAGAGAAGACTGACCCTTGCCATGTTGATATCATGAATGTAGTTCATGTATTACTATGCCGTTGTCAAAACGATATTTGGCTAATTATCAGTGTCTGTATCAGCTTTCAAAGGCCTTTGTTAATATTGTTATACCTCATTTCCATGTTTCAAGATTTATTAGACTAATTTAAGGGAATTGGTCAGAAGGATTCAGGGCAGTCGGTGACAGGAGGCCGGTGAAAAATGTTTCATTTTTGGTGTAACGTTGATTCTAGGTAGTTAAGACTATACAGTGGAAACGAAGAAGAAAAAGACCTTAATAACTATCGCAGTTTGAATTCTGAGGCCATCAAGAACCCCATCTCCCAACAAAAGGGATAAAAACGAAGCGATCACATCCACAATAGACCGACCGACTGATCGAAAGAAGTAAAGGGAAATTGACAGTTCGGTATTTCGGTATATAAAGATATTTGGTTTATTGTTCACAGTATGGATGTAGCTCTATCTTGCTGTTTATACCGAGGTGAAGAGAATGCATCCCGGGGGATGTTGGGAGGCTTGCCCCCCATCAACCTCCCCTCGGGCAGTGCCTAAAGTACACGCCTAGTCACGGACCGTAAATTGCTGGGTTAGGTTGGGTTATGGTTAGGACGTTTTTTGGGTTTGGAAGGTGTGAAATCCCATAGATATTGCCGAAGGATGGGATGGATTCCTGTAGAATTTTGCAAACTCTGGCGCGTTGGTGCGTAGACTTTCAAAGATGGCGGACATGTCCGTAGAGTTTCTTTTGCCGATTTTTAACGTGTTTTGTCCTAGTTTTACATGTTTCTGTTCGCTATTATTCATATTTAAGCCTGTTTTACCCCATAATTTCCCTGATATACTTCATGCCCTTCCCTGCTAACAGGACTTAACACATCAAGATCGTCAGCTGTGATTGCTACGGAAATGATCATCAGATTAATTCTCATCACACGAGAATAAATCTGATGATTTAAATATTGTCTGCGAAGTCCCGATTGTCATAATCGAAAAATTAACCCTCTTTTCAAGGTAAAACGACGGTGAGAAATGCGGTACCAGTGTTGTGTTGATTCTGGGTTATTTTTAAGACTTTTACAGTGGCATCGAAGAATAATTAGACTAGTAACCATCCCAGTTTTATATCTGGGCCCATCAAGTGCTCTAAATGTCGAAAAAGGTTTTTAAAATCGAAGCAATCCCGACGATACAAAGAAGCAATGAAATTTTGACGTTTCCAGATATAAAGGTATTTTGTTTATTATCTTACCATGTGAATGCAGTTCTATCTTGCCGTATATACCGAGGCGAAGAGAATGTGTCCCAGGAGTATTGGGGGACAGAGCCCCACCATCAACCCTCCCCTTGCGCAGTTAGGCACGCCTAGGCATGGCAATATATATTGATATATTAGGTTGGTTATTGGTCAAATTTTTGGGGGGTTTTGGTACGTGTGAATTCTCGTAGAGTTTTGCCGAAAGGTGGGTTGGGTTCACATAGTTTTTAGTTTCGCGCGCACATCAGCTGATTATTGTAAACAAACAGTCCTTCCATGGTGGAAACCGCCGCGACTTTAGAGTTTATCTACTTTCCTGATTAAGAACGTAATAAAGGTTCAGATTTGATGTAGACGATTTCTATAACATATATTAGAGACCAGCAAAGATAGAAAAGTAAAATAAAACGTGTTGCAACTCTTACATACTTACTCTAAAGGGGTAATGGTGACCTCTCACAACTGGTCTAGACTGTAGTTGTTTAGCCATAGGTCAAGGGTCACATTAGCCCCATGTTGACTCCCGTTCCTTTCAGGCGAGCAGAGCATCCGAGGCGAGGATGTGGACGACCCTGGTCCTCGTGATGGTTGCCTGGGCTCC
The DNA here is from genome assembly GCF_003789085.1 of Penaeus vannamei. NCBI lineage: Eukaryota > Metazoa > Arthropoda > Malacostraca > Decapoda > Penaeidae > Penaeus > Penaeus vannamei. Next base: position 276,096 of record NW_020868981.1, on the reverse strand, counting down.
AGTCGCTCCTGATTCCTTCAGGGGTGTGGATCCGTCGGAAGTCCTGTTCGAAAACCTGGAAGCTGAGGAGGTATTTCAGTTTTGGTGTTTTGGCATCGTAAGTTATACAGTGCCATATGATGTACTCTTGTATACATGTGTCAACATGAATTTGGACACATTTATGCAGAATTACGTGCACACTTGTGCGCACACATGCACATTTATACACAATTATGTGCATACTTGTGCGCATACACGTGCTCATTTATATACACATTTACGCACTATAAAACCAATCCAATCTTTTACAGTTGGACATGCTTCTCGATTCTACCATCGAAAGCCTGCAGAGGGATATCATCGCCATTTACGAAGACCAGCTCCGCCTCCACCACCTGAATGTGCGTAATCTGCAGCGGCGCAGAAGAAGCACAGGAAGCCCTGATATTCCGTACCTCGGCGAAGGTTACTGGCACAGCTACTACTACGACCTGGACGTAAACAACAGAGAAAGTATGGATTGTCTTGATGACGAAATTCTTGTTTCAGGAGCCATTTGGTTTTCTCTGAATTTGAGTTGGAGGATTTATAAATACGTGTGATATACATGCCAACTATCCCCTTAGATTTGATAGGATATGTTTGAGTAGAAATCCATTGCAAATGTTTCAGCGTTGTCAGTCAAAAATATCACCGTCCAGATTGACCCTGGCAGCCTGAACACAAGTGACGTCTTCGCTGCTAATGTGCGGAACATGCCCTATATTTATCGGTAACGTAGTGATTACTGTTTGAAGTGAGATAGATAACACAAGGGGCGAGCTATACCTACTTACACACGTGTGGAACAGCTGAAGTCTTCGAAAAGCTCTCCTGGACTCTTAATTATTCAGACTATTCTGTCCCTGGGATGCAGTGATAAATCATTCAATCAGTGCACAATACGATTATCGTTTCTCTTACATTTAAGGCATGTTTTCTTACTATCTGGATTATTACTTTTGCGCCCGAGAGAAAAATATAATCTATTGTAACCGCGTCTTGTTTGGCGGCCTCAGAGCGACTCGGGAATGGGCTATGTCATCCGAGGCGAGATAATGGAGCCGCTTTACCTTACCAACAGCTGGACCAAAAGTCGGGCTGGATGTCACTGCGACGTCGATGGATCTATGGTGTGTAAAAAGCGAATGTTTTTAAGTGGAAACTTCCCAATATTGTTGTAAAATGCGTTTCTATCACAGTCTACCTGTGGAAATAGTCAAATGAAGCCGACTTTTTCATATTCATATTACTTTTCCTGTTAATTTCCTCAATTTTCTGTATTCTACTGTTATCCTTGTCCACCTTGTTTCCCCTGCATGTCCTCCCTCTCATTCCTTTAGTTACATTTTTTTGTTCATCCTACATGTTATTTTTATTTTATATATTTATTTTAGGAATGCGCTTGCTGCAGACCAGGTGGATGTCAATGCCGACAGTCGGACGGCCATTCGGGGACAGCTTGTGTAAAGTGCGGCGAGGAATCGCAAAACCCCACGTGTATCGAAGCTGGTAAGATCGCGATATCTTAAGCATCCAGACTGAAGCAAGATTTTTCTTTTCATTTCCAAACAGCTAACAAGCTAGTGCCGCATCAGGATGGCAGGGTAAATTTATTTACTTCTCTAACATCTTTTACAAAACACAATATTTCCTCCCCTATTCATATACATACCTCTAAAACAGTAACACACACTTCAGATTGACAACCCTTGGAATCTGACGTGCTATCAAAACAAATCAAAATCACAGAATGAAAATATAGGCCTACCCATTTCCATATATACGATTTTATGAAATTGAGAACAAGTCACCGGATGTAATATCAACAGGAGAATGTTGCTAGATTCTTTTTTCGAGACTTTTTCACTTAAAATATTCTCTGTCATTGAATAGTAGATATATTCTCGATGTAGATGGACGAGGAGTTTAAAAGTAAGATAAATTGTTGGTCTTATAATGATTTATGATTTATAAGAACACTTTTCATTCCCATAATCCCCATTTCAGTTAATTTAAATTTCTTTGAATATGATTTTATGGAAATTACAGAATCAGATACCATAAAGAAAACCTTTCTCTGATAATATATTAAACGGAGTTCTTGGCCAACGCCCGCATTCGAAGGATTGTAGCTATTACCGTACGCGACCGACGTTGCTGCCATGATGAAGGTACACAGCTTGACCTAGCAAGCGCAAGTCTAGCCACCTACTAGGGTCGCCTGAAAGCAAGAAAAGGTCTTGCGATTTTAGGAAATAACTTTCCCTGCTTAAAACGCCTAATGATTTTCACAGAATTTCCTTGACTACATATGCTCTAGCTCTAGCTTGGTATCTTATGAGAGGATTTTTTTTTTTTCGGTATGATTCTGCAATTTCCATAATTTTATTTAAAAAATTGAAATTAACTGAAAACGAAAGGAGGTATTTATGGGAATGAATGTTTTTTTTTTCTTAAAAATCATAAATTGTTAGTCTTGTAATGATTTATCTCCTTTTAAACACATTGTCTCTCTGAATACTAAATAGAGAATGTATCTACTATTCAATGAAAAAGAAAATATTTTAAGCGAAAAAGTCTGAAAAAATCTAGCAGCATTCTTCTGTTGATAGTGTATTTGGGGAATATTATTTTCAACTACATAAAATTGTATATATGGAAATGGGTAGGCCTATATTTTCATTCAGTGATGTTCACTTGCTTTTGATGTTAGGGCAGATTTATTTACTTCTGCCATCTTGATGCGGCGCTAGCTTGTCAATGTTTTGAAAGCACACTCAAACTATTACCAACCCGCCAATGTAATAAATGCTACCCTCGAGCATAAATTCTCTCTTCGAGATCGTTTGTGGGAATACTTGTCTATTGCTTTTAAAACCTGAGTATGTATATGTTGTGTGTTATTTTGACATTTCAAAGCTCTCCAAGGACTGTTATTAATTATACTTTATAGAAAGACACTTCCACATCTCTGGCATCACTGAGCAAGTCTTGCCTGCCTATTCAAGCGCTTTATGCAGGGAATGGTAAAGTTCTTGGCCTATCGGCAAGACTTCTTGCCCAGCACCCCTGATTAAAACGCGATTAGTAATCAACGGTGAATGCATTATAACAAACACTATAGACGTAAATCACTTTTCAGAACCAGAGCATTTATTTGTCGACGCAGCTGTGGGCTTCGAGTATTACAACTATTACTTTGACCCAGAGGAAGGCCTGATGGAGAATGTCATCATAGCCCATGGGAATACCTTGTCGCTGTACAGAGTTGTAAGTCTTCTGGATTGTTTGGTTCGCTGGTTACGGGAATAAAGTTACAATTGTATGGCTAGTTCTCTAGGTTTATATCGATGGGTAGATTCACAGCATAGCTTAGACATTATTCAAAGTATTCACACATTTTATTAAATCCCTGGCGTTGCTAGGATTGTAAGGAAAAGAAAATCCTATCACTACATGATATACCAACAAACCACTGAAGAAAATCGCATAATACCCAATCGTCCGCTGTCCACAGGGCTTAGATTCGTTGGAGAAGATGAACGAAATGATAAGCTTGAGCTCCGTGAAGCTCGTCGAAAACGCCAAAGACTTGGGTTACGGCGAGGTATACCTGGATCACTACGCCACGAGAAGCTCCGATTCCTCGTGTCTTCTGCGACAAAAGCGAACTTCACAAAGTCTTTATGATCACCTTTCATAACATGAGCCGTATTTAGGGTTGGTCGTCTTATCAATTTAAGCAGCGAATTTATTTAGTAGCGAATTTTGGTCTTGTTTTTTTCCCCGATTTCGTTGCTAAACGTTTATAAGCCATTTTATCTGAGAGTGGTAGCAACGCATGTGTGTTGCTTTCGAACAAAACCCACTTTGTTCTAGTTATTTTTATTTTCCTTGTGCTAAGATGGAGGAACGTCATAGAATCCTCTATACTAACATACTGATTCACCAGTAATATACATATAAGTAGACTGGAAAGCCTGTTTTCCTTTAATGAAATTTACATTTACAAACATTCACATATACCCATATGCATACTCTATTTTAGGAAAATATCAGCAACTTTCATTTGTTTTTTGCCTTGTAATAGTTTTTGTGGATGTTTAAACTTGTCCCTTTCTTCAATAATTAAGATATTATAGCCTAAATGAAAACGCGAGTTATCTTCGAGCACCAACCACAACGTTTTGTTTTTGTGATAAGTCGATGACCTTCGAAAATGGCGTTGCAGTTTGTCTACGACCTGGAGCTCAGAAGGTACCGAGATGCAGTCTTGGCAAAGTGGCACACGTTTTATGCTGGGGTCTTGAACGGAACCAGCCTACACATTCACGAACTTGTGGTGAGCGCCTATGCCCGTGATATATCGCAGTTCTATTGATTCAAAAACTTTATATCACCATGTCACATTTCACAATGTATTTCATATGTACATCTCTTTTCTCACACTTAAAATCGCGTTCGGTAAAGGCAACGGACATGTACGATCAAGCGATACGTTACGTGCAAGAACTGAGCTTGCAAGAAGAGATAATATCGTGGAAGAGTTACCGTACGGGTGCCTGGGACTACCTGTTGCTCGCCTCCCGCAACCTCGTCCGCGTCTACGTGCAGCTGGGGACTTACTATGAGCCGCTGCAGGACCTGTTGCCGGCCGCCGGGATGACCCACTTTGAAGGGATCGTGCCCGTCAATGTGAGATTTTGTAATATTTTTGTTTTCGTATTTTGCAGAACTTGTGTATTTTTATGAAGGAATAAATACAGCCAGCTTAAGAAAGGAACAAATAACGTCTGATTTTTATGTTACAAGAGTCTAGTCTGCCTCTAAAATTGAGGATATGTTTTTTGGTTATCTTGTCATGAACTCGCATCATTTATACATTAAGCCAAAATTTCACATGCGTACATATAAACTATCAAATCTATCAGTTTATCCAGTCAGTAATCCCAAACATCCCTTCTAGATCCCGCAATACCAGAGCAAGTTCTTACTGCTCGCCGGGTCCGGAAGCCAAACGGTCGCTTATGCCTTCAAGGGCCCCAGCACGCAAGAGGCGAAGTGTATGCTGCTCTACGACAACAGTTAGACATGGTAATTCATCATTCCGTGTTTGCCTGTTCTTAAAAGAGGGAAATATTGCCATGTTCTATTTACATTATACGAAGAGTCGTGCATGTTTGTCATTTTTTTTCTCAAATTCTTTAAAACTTTCATGTATTTTTAGGTGTATAGTCTCGGAAAAGTTTTCGCTTACGCATAACCAACCCAACACACCTTGTGAATTTCCAGGTATTTGCCGGAGACTTGGGCGTGGCGATCAAAGACTGGGATATGGGGAGCTTGTACTCACGGAATTCTTCCATGGTAGGTAAAAAATGAAATACTGAATTATCTTTAGACATAGTGAAATATAAAGAAGTGAATGTGTGCCTAGTACTGTAGTTGTGTACCTTTTTTTAATTTTTCTGTCCGTATATTTAATGCTTCCTTTATTCATAGTCATATCCCGATTTGCCATTTCCCTAAACATTTATATATGCAGCTGAACGGAACCATCATGACCAAATACTCAAATAAGTTATTATTTTTTTGATGTTACGTTTTATCAGTTATCGCAGTCGTTTAACATCTTCACGGTAGATGGTTTTAGATATCTAATTCATTTTCTGTTGGTGTTAGATGATTGACGGTTATAGCTCCCAAAGAACCCATTATATTGCCTCATATCACGAAGAGGATAATATAGGTGTAGATAAACAGATAAAACAGAGAAAGCAAATAAGAAATCAGTTAAGTTATTAACCTTCCAAGTAAAATAAAAAGAAGAATAGTCCCTGCAATTTTACTCAAGAATAGTGCTGTTCGTTTCAAGAAAAGAAGCGATAGTGTATTAGTCCTTCTGCGTATTAATTTTACCTGCGTTTTTCAAGGTGATATTGCCAGGTGAGTCCGGCCTCGTCCGAGTGAGTCTTGACCTGAATTTGGTTGAAGTTGTAGACCCTGTCAAGTTGCAGACACTCGAGATGCATCGAACCATTACTGAATTGGAGGTGAGTGGTTGAGGTGAGGTGAGTTTGATGTACGGGCGGTTGAGGTGAGGCGAGGCCAGGTGAGGGTGTGTGGGTGGTTGAGGTGAGGCGAAGCGAGGCGAGGTGAGGGTGTGCGGGTGGTTGAGACGAGGTGAGGTGAGGGTGTGTTGTTGTTGAGGTGAGGTGAGGCGAGGTGAGGGTATGTGGGTGGTTGAGGCAAGGCGAGGTGAGGGTGTGTGCGGGTGGTTGAGGATGGTGTGAGGAGATGTGAGGCGAGGTGAGGTTGGTGTGCGGGTGGCTGAGGCGAGGCGAGTTGTTGATTTGTGGATGTGAGGCGAGGGTATGTGGGTGGTTGAGGCAAGGCGAGGTGAGGGTGTGTGCGGGTGGTTGAGGTGAGGCGAGGCGAGGTGATGTGCGGGTGGTTGAGGATGGTGTGCGGGCGGTTGAGGTGAGACGAGGCGAAGTGTGGTTGATTTGTGGATGTTTGAGGTGAGGAGTTTGATGTGAGTGTTCGAGTTGGTTCCCAATATATCTCAAATTGAGATGAATTCAACCCGCGTTCAAAGCCGCTCTCGGTTCCAGGACCTATTCGAGAACCAGGTCTTCATCGTGGGGACGGCAGAGGAGAGGCTGGCGCACTCGGTGGAGGGAAAGACCGAAATCGCCGGCGAGATCACCATTCGCGATGTAAACGTGGATATTGTGAGTGGCTTAGCGTAAAAAGTGATTAGATAAATGACCGTCTTTTTAAAAATATTGTTCAAGGAAATTTGGTCTCTTGATGATGATTTTGTAATTTTACGAAAGTTCTTTGTGTATATTTATGTATAAAATTCTTCCTCGAGCATTAATCTTGTCTTACGGAATTATACAACAGCCGTGTTTTTTGTTTATTTACTGATTTACTTTTTTTTTTTAGAAACTCGAGACCTCAACAATGAGCTCGACCACGATCACCATCCACCACCAAGACGCCAATGATACCGCAAAAGAGCAAATGTATGACAATTACTTACAGGAGATTGCTGACCTAGAAAACCGGTTGATTAATTTGGACTCGGAGCTGAGGACTATGAACGACACTCTTGACGGTATGATTACAAGACGTTTGTTAAAATTTTGTTTCACTTTGAATGCTCAGTCACGTACTGTGGGTGTATTATATACTAATTAGAGGTGTACGTTTTAATGCAGTAAATATGGTAATGTTGATGATAGATATGATGATCCTATTTTGACTAGGTTATTGCTGTTATCACCATTCCTTTTGTATGTAATGTAACGTTATACCTCTTTTGTGGCCTACAGATGCAGTAAGTATCCACGGCAGCGAGCGTGTGGTGGAGGGTTCGAAGACGGTGGTACAAGGTGGGCTGTCAGCGGGCATTCTGTTCGCCCAGCAAGCAACACTGCAGGACTCTGTAGACGTCTCTGGTGAACACTACCCACTCACTCAGACGCTGCTTAGTATTGTCCGGTTAGTGGATGATGGATCACTCCTGTGCTTGCCAGTTATGTAACAAGAAAACGTATTTGACGTTTTTGGTTGTAAAATCCACTTTGCATGTATGGAGTTGGTGTCATAGTTTTTGTCTGGGTTAGACTTCCGATTTATCATTCATACAAATCACAAACACTTTTGGATATAACATATGAATATGATTTAAAATATTAATTTGATTTAATATATTCTTCAGAGTAAACGATTCACGCAAGATTTCTGGCAAGAAAACCTTTACATCGGGACTGAACATCACTCATCTCGACGCAGGCTTTCTAGATGATATTTCCGTGAGTGATATTTTAACTACTTCCGGCTCACAGCAAGTGTCTGGCACAGTTACCATGAACACCCTTAGAGCACATACTGTCACCCTTCCTGATGGTGGAACAGTTGGGGGCGTTGACCTGTCGGAAGAATTGGTTCTTCTTGATGGAGACGCCACATTAGGTAATGGTGTTGATTAAATTATGGTTAAGACTTCTGTAATGACATGTTCATAGACCTATATAGTGATATTAGAAATGTTGGTTTGATGTTTTACGAAAGCAGGTTTCATACTCTAAATTTGTGTGCTAATAAACCTGCATGCTCCTTTATCCATGTTCCAGATCAGTGCATATTCGGAAGCGGTGCTCTAGTGAGGGGAAATGTAGAAGTGCTTTCGAGCATAGTCAGCAATATGAATGTCACACACCTGTTTGAAGATTCCCTCCGTGTGTCTGGTGGCTCCGTATCAGGCACCTTGCTCTTCAACGGAAACCTGTCTGTGGAACATCTTGAAGCTGGAGCCATAATGGGAGTTAATACTACAGAGTTCATGTCAACAACTGTCTTCATAAACAGACCAGCCACTTTGGAAGGAGTGCTTTCCGTGCCCTTGCAAGTGACTGTGGAGAATGACATGCTAATTAGAGGCTTAGTAAATGGAGAACCTTTCCCTGGTAATGACTTCCTTTTGAGGACGACAAGCACGAGCCTGAATTTCGGGTCCAAGAGTTTCCATAATGTGAGCTTTGGAACAGTAAGTCTGTTACCAGGAGCAAAGGTAGATGGTTTGGACACGAGTAGTCTGGTCACTCTTGACACTCCCCAGAATATTACAGGGAGGAAGGTCTTCACGCAAGGAATAGAAGTTCTAGGAGACCTAGATATTGACATGAAACGAATAGATGGAGTGAATCTAGACAACCTGAATGCAAGTCTCTCCAACTCATCGCATCTGGAAGACCTAATGATAGACTTGGTGTTTGAACAGCCAGTCCAAGTCCCAGCACTGTCTTACAGTGGTAACTTAAATGGGCTTGACTTGCTCGAGATTGCGGATGATATTGTGTATGATGATGAACCTTTGGCTGTCTTGTCAGGCTTAAAGTTGTTCACTGGAGGAGAGCTGGAAATTACAAGTGCTGACTTCGAAAGCACTTTTAACGGCCACAGATTTGAAGATATTGTGACGACCAGTAGCACCAGTACAATTACAGGGAAAACAACCTTTGAAGATCATGTTATATTTAATTCGATACAAGTGAATGGTACAGTAGATGGCGTCAACTTGGATCACTTTGTAAACTCGTCACTGTACTTGGACAAATCAAAACAGTTGGTTACAGGAAAGAAAACATTCAAAGATCTATTATTTGCTGAAGACTTAAATGTGACCGGAATAGTGTCTGGTATTGATTTTACAAGGGTCTTTACCAAGACGGGCAATCAAACATTTACTGCCCCTCAGTCATTCAGCTATGCCAATTTCAGTGATGTTGAAACCCACCAGATAGACCTGTCAGAAGGTTTCACAGTGAATGGTATTGATATCTCTAAACTGAATGACATTCGTGTAAGTCTGAAGAACCACACTGAGCATTTTGGTGAATTGATCATCAACAATACCGTTTCAGTTTTGAACTCTTTCGTGGCAGACACGATAAACGGTTACAATATCTGGAGACTTAAGGAGGATATTGTTACTGACATTGGTTCCTCAGAAATATTTTCAGATCTGATTTTCAATGATTTGCACATATTGGGACCTGTTACAACTGAAGGTAAAGTTGGTGCCAGTGGTCTAAACATCAGTAAGATTGATAGAAATGCCGTTAGTCTTGCTTCCAATAACACAATGACTGGCAGTGCAACATGGTCTGATATAGACCTACGAGGTGACATAACTGTGGAAGGACTTGTTAACACTCTGAATCTACAAGTGCTAAGTGAAAACACTGTCTTTAAATATGTAAACACTTCTCAAAATATCACAGGTAAATAGAGATGATTTTTCAGTATATGAAGGTAATGGATGAACCTAGTATCAGATACTGCTAATATCAGATACTAGTTTACACAATATCAATTGTATTGGCATTTTTTTCAGACACGAAGACCTTTAAGAATGGGTTTCATGTAAAAGCAATATCAACACAGAAACGACCAATGGTGTAGATCTGCGGACGAAACTTCTTACTCTCCACACAGACCAAAACATCACGGCTGATTACATCTTTCATAACTTGGAAGCCAAAAAGAATTTAACTCTTGAGAATTTCAATGGAATCCAACTGGACGACATAGCAGCCATAGCTCTGAAAAATCTCGGTAACCACAGTTTCGGTGAGTTTGAGGGGTCTTGTAAGGTTTGCTGATCCATCTCTATGTGGATGATTTAATAACACGTTTATGTTTTCCAGTGAATATAAATTTCCACGAGGAAGTAAATGTAAGCCACCTCGATCTGAGAGGTACTGTCAACTCTTTAAACGTGGATGAAGTGTTGGACGATGCAGTGTCATTGCAAGACCTCAGCGTAGACATAGTGGGGAAGAACTTCACGTCAAACACGACCTTCAGCACCATCAACTTGACTAAACTCAATGACAGAACATTTGACGACTTTTTGAGTCATTCGATACTTAGGTCAAGTCCAAGCGCCAACTTTACTTCTGACATCACTGTTAATGGTACTATGACCACGACTTCGCTCGTCTCCTCTTCTGTAGCTGTTCAGGTGAGGCATTAATGAACTTGTGTTAGATTGATATCTTCCCCTTCTATCGATTTTTGCAAGGCATTGATAACCATAATTATGTGTAGAAGGACCTTAATGATCTATTGACTGTTCTAGGGTACAATTGATGGAGTCGATCACAAAAATTTACTGGAAAATGCCGTTTATGTTAACCAAGACTACCATTTCAACAAGTCCATCGTAAGTGCAGGTTTATGTTCGTTTATTAATCACTCATTACATGTAACATTTTCCTTGCCGTCCAACTACAAAGGCATCACTTGTAAGAAATTTTCTGAAGTTGAATGTTTCCGCCAGTTGTTCTCTGGAAATATATCCTCCTTCGGTGACATCAACGTGAACTCCCTGAATGAAGCAGACCTCATGACGGATTACCTGCTCGTTTCACGGAGCCAGAACTTCACGAGGGAAGTGACGATGAACAACATTATCACGTCAAACGTCTCCGTAGGAGGGAAGGTTAACGGGTATTACTTGCCTGACGAAGTACGGACTACTATGAAGGTATTTTCTGTTGTACTTTACAAGCTATGGTTTAAATATTTACATGAAGATGCAGAAAAGTTTGTTCATTACTGTTTCTAGGGAGTAAATGACGGGAAAAATATAAAAGCTTTCTCGCAAACCCAAACATTTACAAAAATAACTATTTACAACATGCATTTTTATCTGTTATCATAATTACGATTATGAACAGTTTACATGATAAGATTAATCCATTTACTTAAAATTATTGTATTTTCCAGCAAATTCCAGGGCAGACAGTGACAGGATCCATGATTATAACGACCCCTGTGGAGGTCCTGAACCAGGTTCATGTTACAGGACTGACTGGAAAACGATGAAGATTGGGTTGACTTGTCTGAGCAAGTTATCTACCTCAATGAGAGCGCCGAAATCCAAGGTGACATTAGTGAACCTATACGGAAGTTGATACGTATTAGATGTATTTACATCCATAGATAGAAATGGTTAGATAATCATAATTTATAATTCAAATATTCGTACTTTTAATCTCTTCCCAAGTCTAATTGTATAAGGGGCTGGTAATATAGCAACCAGCTGCTAATTTCCTCCCATTTTAGCATGTATTAAAACCACACTCTTTACCACGACAGGCTCTTTAACCTTCAGCAAGCCACTTAGGGCAGCCAACGTGACCAGTACCAGCAGTGTGTTGAGCGGGTGGACGTCGAGGAACTGTTTGCCAAGGCGTGGTACGTCGACGCCCCCGCTCTCATCACTGCTGATCTGAGCTTCATGGCACCTGTTCAGCTCTTGGTATGTACAATAAAAGAACAAGAGTATCTATGCCGCGCTTTTGAAAAAAAGGCAAAAACTATACGTATTTAAAGCCCAAATAATCCTACACTCACCTACATAGACAATGTATGATAACGGACACATGCTACATAGGTGCCTTGGGTATACACAGGATACATGAGTCTCTTGTGTACTGCATTTTCGTTTTTTTTATCCTAAACAAGTTCGCTAAAATTACTTCAAGTAAAGTAATATACACCTATCTATATTGCTATTCACCTTGATTAATGATTATAGAAGCGATCATAAAAGAGGCTTAATGAATGGGGAAAATATGACCCCAAGAATCGAGACCCCAAAATTGAATTGACAACCGCGAAACCATTCCATCCGTACACAGGATGGGCTCGTCTGCAAAGTCGAACACACAACCGAAGGAATATGCAAGCTTCTGAATGACACCGAGGCCGCAATCTCAAGATTCAACGCATTGCAGAATATGAGGAAGGTAGGTTTTTTTCGACAAAGGCGTTTTTTTTTTTTTTTTTTAAGCGTCGCCACCACTATTGTTTGTATGTGGCATTCACTCCTACCACTATCATTAACAGTAGTAGCGGTAATAACAATGACTAAGACCGTCTTTGTTGCATTAAAGTGATGGCGGTGATGGTTGTATAACAATCACCATCATTATGATGTATCAGTTACCAAGACCATCTTTGTTATATAACTATCACCACCACCATTGTTATACGACAATCACCGCCATAATTATTGTTACAGAATGACCACCATTATTGCTGTATGTGCATTCATCTCCTATATTTTAGTTATATACGTCACCACCACTACCATCATTATTATTGTATATCATAATAATACAAGTTACTAATATGACCACTATCATTATACAGCAATCACCACCACCATTACCATTATTATTAATACATCAATAGTCACCATTATTATTATTATGATACACCTTTTATTATTATTATTATGGTAATGATAATACAACAATTATCTCCATTTATTATTACTATTATGATACAACAGTCACTTCCACCATCATTTATCATTATCATATAACACTCAACACCACTACTATAAATATCTTTTTCTTTCATAAAGTCACCACCATTATATATAATGGACAGTGAGGAGCATACTTGCTTTCATCCATTAATTACATCTTAAAGGCTCAGTTCAATAGTTTGTATGGAATCGAACTGCTATTCTCGCATTAAGCACCATACCGAAACGAGCGGAATGTATGATATATGTAACGGCAATTTATGTATTGTAACCCAAAATTGTATTCTTCCTATAAGTAATTCTAATATAACACATGGAAAATTCGTATTTGAAACTCAAATTGGCATACATTGTTAATTGTTAAAGCTGCTTTTTATGCGAGCATGGCTTTGGATTTCAAACGCGGCATTTTATTTAGCAAGACTTTTCTCGTAATTGTGATTGAATCTTATTATATTATCCAGTTATATATATGATAAATAACAAAGACTTTTCTTGCTAAGATTCTGTATCGCACAATTAGGTTCTTCTTTTCACTCACTCGCTTTTATATACGAATCGCATTTCTTGCACTCCTCTCCTACTGCGACCTTGTTCCGACCTCCCAGACGGACTTCGCCGAGCAGTGTCCCTCGGCGACGCAGATGTTCGCCAAGCTCGAGGATTCGATCTTCGAGGGCGACCACTTCGTCTCTGTTGCGAGGCCTCGACGCCCTTCGCCCACCACGCCTCGACGTCCTTTACTGTGAGTGTGATGGGGAGGAGGGGGTCTTGGGGGAGGGGCTTAGGGAGCGTGTAGGGTGGTGCTTGGAGGAGAACCTGGAGTAGCAGGTGGGGTTATAAGGGCGTAGAACCTGGTTGTAGGTGTTAGGGGGTAGGTGTGTGAGCCGTGTAGTTTACCTGTAGAGGTGCAGGGCGTTTTAGATATACGTGCGTTGGAAGTAGGATCGTGGGAAAGAGAGGCGTCGCAGTGTATGTTCCCTGTTGTACGTAAACAACAGATCTGCGTAGCCCATTTTACTAAGCAATAAGGTAGTGACAGATTGATATATAGATTTGTGTTGATGAATGAAGATGTGTGTGTTTTTGGAGGAGTTAGGCGATGAGATTATAAATATCTGAAAAGCAAGTACATATACATAAAAAATAAACAGAATTGGCGGGTTTCTCCATTCTCAGCTTTTAAAACCTCAAAAAAGATGAGCATAGATTAAATTATGAAGAAAATATTGTGTCCCCCCCCCAGATCTCCGAACACGACTTACGTCATCATGAGTTTGGGAAGACGATGCGATTCGACACTTTTCGAGTTTCAATTCCACTTCGGGCGCTCTCGAACCCCGTCAGACGCTGCACGAGTCGGGTTACGGACATGATTGGCTGTTTATTGAAACCCTTAACCAGGTAAAGTTGCAGTGAATTTATAAGGTTTGTGAAATAATAATATTATATTATTCATTATTATTATTATTAATTATTATTATTGATTATTAATTAATTATATTAATTTATTAATTATTATTAATTATCATTAATTATTATTAATTGTTATTGTTATTGCTATTGTTATATTTTTTAGGTATGTGTAATTATTATTATTATTATCATTATTATTATTAATTGCTGTGACTGTTTTGTTATTATTTTTTTGATTGTAATTTAGAAATTTGTTTAGTATGCGTTTGTTTGAGTTTGATTATTATTCTTGATTTGTACTTCATTTTGCTTTTGAATACAGTTTTGAAATTCCGTCCACTCCATAGCATCGTAATTTAGACAAGTATATCCATGTAAGAAATGTATGTTTAATTGTCTTTGAAGTTATTCTAGAGCTTTATCATGTGTTTTATCAGGCATTCGTGGTCATGTCAGCATCCGATGAAAACAACAGTTGTAGTCAACGCAGCACGGTCGTCTTCGAAATGATAGATGGCCAGCTTGTCGTAAGTCTTGTTGAAAAACGTTTATGGAATTTTGCTAGAAAAACGTTAGGATTCTCTTGGAGATGTCAAGGGTAATGGATTGATTTTGGATTAGATTTTTTTTTAAGTTACTTTTTACTTATTTACTGCATTTGCTCCCCTTACACATTTATCTTGTTTGCTGCTAATTCCCTCGTATTTTCCGTAATTTACACAGACTTACCAAGAGCTACACGCAGGACAGGCTCACAAAAACGCACGAGAAGAACGGCGACTTGAAACTGAGCCTTTATTCAGCGCAAGAACTTGGTTTATCTTTTCAACTCGACAACTCGCCTCTTCGAAGAGATTGATTCCGTTGACCGGCAATTTGGTAAAAAAGAAAGAAAATAAGTTACTTGCTTTGGAATAATTGAGGTTTATTTAGTTTGATTTTTGTTCTTGCTTATTTTTGTGGGATTAGTGTTCGGGAATTTTAATTTTCTTTAGTTCGGAAAGATTCATGACAAAGTTGGCAGTCTCCACATAGAAAAAAATCGCGTCATTTTCGCTTCCCTTCATTGGCTTCGCAGACGTAACGACGAGCCTGACGACGCAGGACGGCGTCTCGGTCCTGTTCCGGAGCGCGGGCGGCCTCGGGTCCATCCAAGTGGAGGCTTCGTCGAGCAGGTGGCGGTGTGGATGTGGCGCGGGTGGGGACGCGGCGTTGGTGGAGCAACATGGCCATGTGTTCCTGGTGGGCTGTGACGCAGTCCCTCACCACAGGGGACACGCACCACGTCGAGGTAAGGGAGGAGGCTTAGGTAATTAAGAGGAGTTGTTAAAGAGTGGGAAAGGGGCCGTAATTGCTGATGTTGCGTTGGGCGGCAGGAGTGAAGGATAGGCGGGAGAGGTTTTTTGTGCGCAGTAGATTTGAGACGGTCAGATCCAGAAAAAGTATGAATGAAATGAATGTCTTCATAATACAAGAGGTGTATTTGACTAGTTTCGAAATATTCGAAATGGTCAAATAAATCTGGTATTATGGAGATATTCATTTTCATTCATAATTTTCTACTTTGTCAACAGTGATAGGTTCACTGCAGACCATTTAATTAATCACGCAATCATGCCTTGTTTACCCACAAATCATGCACTGTAGCGACAGAACCTACTTCTTCCTCCTAACTCGCCAGCTCTACTCGTGGACATCGTCAAGGTGAGGTGGCATGGCGTGACTCGGCCCAGCTCTCCACGTCCGCCTCGGTGACAGCCTTCCATGCCGGCAGCGAATCTTCCGGGTCTGCTGTGGTCCTGGCTGTTCAGGAGGATAGGTTCCCCGCTGTCTTCACTATATTGGGTGCGATCTTGATTTCTTTGATAAATTGAGTATATGTAAATAGCAATGATTATTTGATGAAGCGAGACGGAGCTAATGAATGTTGATTTTTTTTATTTTTGAGTTTTTCCGCATAAGTGCATAAATTTGCATGGCGATGGATTCTATTTCCTTGTGTTTTGTGCCAATTTTATTTATCCAAGGTCTGTGATAAGCACTTAAAAAATCCCATAATCCCTCAGTTATGCAGATGACTCTTTGGAATTAAGATATTCATGATTGCATTTGTTTATATACCCTAAAATTTGTCCTAGGCAAAAAGGAACTAATTTGAAAGTTCATCTTGCTCTTAAAATAATCGGTAATTAGTGAGGATATCCATTTACATTTTCTACAGAAATATTCAATTAACGTTTCTTCGCAGGCGAGAAACTTCGCCAGACGACGGAGCTGAGCACACCTCGAGTGCGCTGGTCGCTCTACATAAACGTTCGGGTCAAACGTTCCCCGCCGTTCCGAGGCATTACGTTCTGGGCAAGAAGGCAACGGGACTGTCTTGGCGCGCCTCGAGATGCTGGGCAGGGCGTTCCCAAGCATGACCTGACTTGCGACCTGAGCTCTTTCACGGACTGGAGAGCTTTTCGAACTTGACAAGATCAGAAGCTTGTAAAGAGCATCTGAGGAAGTTTGTTACTTGACAATGGCATTTATTATTTTGCTACTGTAATAGGAAAGCGATTTGTTATAATTGTTATGTGTGTGTGTATTTATTTTGTTACTGTAATCAAAAGTTTATTCATTTACCAGAGACAGGAGTCCGAATGTAATTTTAGTGTCTAGATATAGATTGTACTTGATCTGAAAATTATTGTTGATGCTGTAAAGATTTTATTTTTGGTAAATGTACATTTTAATCGAAACGGCATTTAAAAAAATACCCTTTTTCCCTTTTACGTCATTGCCCTCTGTGTACCTCGCAAGGTGTTATTTTCACTCGCTCCCCACCCATCTCTCATCCCCACACTCCTCCCCACCCACCTCTCTCATCCCACACTCCCTCCCTCCCACCACTCTCTCTCATCCACACTCCTCCTCCCCCCACTCTCTCATCCCACACTCCCCCCTCCCACACTCTCTCTCATCCCCACACTCCCTCCTCCCACCCACTCTCTCATCCCCACACTCCCTCCCCACCCACTCTCTCTCATCCCAACTCCCTCCCTCCCACCACTCTCTCTCATCCCCACACTCCCTCCTCCCACCCACTTCTCTCATCCCACACTCCTCCTCCCCACCACTCTCTCTCATCCCCACACTCCCTCCTCCCCACCCTCTCTCATCCCACACTCCCTCCCTCCCACCACTCTCTCTCATC
>NW_020868981.1:251025-258501 GCF_003789085.1 Penaeus vannamei | reverse complement strand
ACTGTCTTCCATGCTGAGCCTGAGCCATCATGTATCATTGAAGAGGATTTACATAAATTTAGTGGAGCTAGATACTTTTTCTGAATTAGATTTGACTAAGGCTTAGTAACAGGTACTCCTTCTAACCAAGCCAAATCATTTGACTGCATTTCCATCTCATCGTGGTCTTATGGAATTTACATGACTTCCTCTTGGTCTCATTAAGATCCTTTCTTGGAATGGTGTCTTTTTATAGGACTTTTATACCCAATGTGTCTTCATTGACACATTAGGTCGCTTGTCAGACTTATTTAGAAAGGGTGTAAAAAAAAAGAAAAAAAAATCGGCAAAAATCTTCGGATATGTCGATTTTGAGTTACATGCATTTTGACTGACTGCCCGAGTCTCCCCTGAAATTTTGAAGTCCCCCTTGCATTTTCTATGGTGGTTGCTGCCACCTTAGATATACCTCAAAAATATTATGATTTTTCACATTACCTTCGAAAATTGGAAATTGCGACGTAACAAAATAGACATAGAAAAAAAATAAGAGTATCTTTAGAAAGCATATAAAATTCTACAAAACATGAGACCAACATGCATTTTTTATGAATATAAAAAAAAAATTTGAAACCAATTTTTTAATTAAATTCATGAAAAATGATATGCTGTTTTTAGACAAGCTTTTATTTTTTTTAGTTTGCATGATGTTTCGTCAGTTTTATCCTTCAGCAAAATGCCTTGAACATAATACCCCCCCCCCCCAAAAAAAAAAAAAAAAATGGGGGTACTTTTAGCCTATGCGAGTTACCCGCTCGAAGATGTATTTTTTACTTATATTCATCATTCAGTCAAATGACTTTCTAGTCGATTATATTTTCGGAAAATTCTCAAAATACTAAAAAAGCAATACACATACACTAAAGGTCATCAAATACACGGTACTGATCTGTATCTGCATGGGAGCTTTCAGCAGGACAGGGCGTGGGACCTGTGATGCGAGCAGGGGCAGGCGCACCACCTGTGGGACGAGTGGGGCGGGGCGCGCCACCTGTGGTACGAGTGGGCGGGGTGCGCCACCTGTGGTACGAGTGGGGCGGTGGCGCGCCACCTGTGGTACGAGTGGGGCGGGGCGCGCTACCTGTGGTGCGAGTGGGGGCGAGCGGGGCGGGGCACGCCACCCACGGTACGAGCTACAAAATGAGCCATCAAACATTTTTTTCGGACTAAAATTGTGTCTAAAATCGTTGACGAAGACCACAAGAGTAATGTCCCAAGATATCAGCATTTTTGGGTTTTCGTACATTTTCATAGCTGTTTTGGTATTAACAAAATTAGGTATTAGAATAATCTTCCTATAATATAATCCCCTATGA
The DNA here is from genome assembly GCF_003789085.1 of Penaeus vannamei. Lineage (NCBI taxonomy): Eukaryota > Metazoa > Arthropoda > Malacostraca > Decapoda > Penaeidae > Penaeus > Penaeus vannamei. The sequence goes on along the minus strand of NW_020868981.1, from coordinate 257,146 downwards.
TTTACCTTCATTGCGAAGTATTGTGGAAATTCCTAGTAAGTAATAGTATCTCACTAAACGACATTTGTTATATTAGGGTCACAACGATTTGTGGTGTCTATAGGCCTACATTGACCATTTCTAAAATTTTCTAATGAATCGCCCAAAAATCATAGTCATTCTGATTTCATATCTGAATAGCACAATCCTTCAACTATAATATACGGAAGCAAATTTTAGAAGTCGACCCTTGTCATTTTTTTTTTTTTTTTTTGGTGAATAGATTACAAAGATGACTGTTTGAACAGTCCAAGTAGGCTATTTTTAATATGTCGCTTTTATAAGAAGCAATTGAAAATATTGCAAAAAGTAAGTGCAACAAGCACAAGATTGTTTATTTAGCTACAAAATGAGCCATAAAACTTTTTTTTTTTTTTTTTTTTTTTTTTTTTTTTTTTTTTTTTTTTTAACCAAAATTGCGTATGCTTTCGTAAGTTATATCAAAATGTCAAATGATGAATGTAGGTAAAAAATACATCTTCGAGCGGATAACTTGCATAGGCTAAAAGTACCCCCATTTTTTTTGGGGGGGGGGGGATTATGTTCATTTTGCTGAAGGATAAAACTGACGAAATATGGTGAAAAAAAAGCTTTTCTATAAACAGCATATCATTTTTCGTGAATTTTATTTAAAAAAAAAATGGTTTCAATTTTTTTTTTTTTTTTTTTTTTTTTTTTTTTTTTTCCATAAAAAATGCATGTTGGTCTAATGTTTTATAGAATTTTATATACTTTCTAAAGATACTCTTATCTTTTTCTATGTCTATTGGTTATGTCACAATTTCCAATATTCGGAGGTAATGTGAAAAATCACAATATTTTCGTGGTATATCTAAGGTGGCAGCAACCACCTTAGAAATTGCAGGGGGGACTTCAAAATTTCAGGGGAGACTCGGGCAGTCAGAAACTCATTGAAAATGCTTGTAACTCAAAATTAACAAATCCGAAGATTTTTGCCGTAAAAACATCAAGTGAACAACTAAATAATTTTGAACAAAAAGTTGCTCTTTCTAATGATCCAGTACTCAAGATCCCTGACCGTAACTTATTTTTTGTTCTCTGATCAGATGCCTCTAATATTGGAGTAGGAGCTGTTCTCCTCCAGTATATCAACAACCACCCATTTCCAGCAGCCTATGCTAGTTGTAAGCTTCTGGATTGAGAGAATAGATACTACACCATAGAGAAGGAATGTTTGGCAATTGTATTTAGAGTACAGAAATTTGATTATTATTTGAGAGGACAGGAATTCATCCTTGAAGTTGATCAGAAGCCATTGATCTATCTTAAGAATTTTAAGGGATCAAATAATAGGATTGTTTGATGGGCTTTAGGATTACAGTCATATAGTTTTAGGCTTGTCCATATTGCTGACCAAGATAATGTTGGTGCAGACTTGTTGAGTCGTTCGGATGAATGAGTCTCTTTTTATCTATCCTAGGATAGATACTTCAGGGGGGGAGCTGTGTGAAGGAAAGTGTCTTTTCTTCTTTTTAATTCATTTTTGTTATATTCTGCACAGCTGCTTGTGCAAATTAGAGGGTTCAGGGTTCAGTGTTTTGGTCGAATCCTTTGAACGGATCAGTTGTGATTTGCCAGCCTGGGTTCATTACACTGCGAAGTCTTGGCTGTTGAGGTATGACAATTTTCTTTTTTGAGTTTTAGTGATGGTAGCATTTGTTTTTATTATTTTTTGTTGTATCAAGAAAAGGAATTATTGCTCATGTAATGTTCTGTGATATTTGTTTATTGAATAGGACTCTACTCTTGACAAGGGCCGGTTTTGAGAGGTGTCCTGAAAACATCTGATCTAGGTCTGGCTGATCATGCCATCTTCCTTTCGTATTTCTCATGGTATTTGGTGCTCCATCGCCTAGTTCTTTTCTGTGGAAAGGGATTATAGTGTTTACTGTGAATTGTATGTAAACTGCGATCATCTGACAGTAGAGGGTACTAATTTTCTTTATTTACTTTATGCCTGTCTGTTGATTTTATTCTACTTTTGATTTGTACTTTAATTTTCATTTGTTGGATTATGTATTTTATTATTACTTCTCAGTGATATCTTCTGTTAATTCTGCTTGTATTAACTGTACTGTTTACCCTTTTCTTTTGTACATGACGTATGCCATAAGTTGGATTTTTTTTTAATTTTGCAACTTTCCATATTGTTATTAATATAGCCTCAATTTTGTTATTTTATTTTGTCGGTTTGGTCGCTTCACCAGTCTTCCATTATTGTTTGTGTAAAGATTATTTTGTAACTGGTTTATTAGCCAGTATGATATTCTTTTGGTTTTGATTATTTTGTTTCATTTACTTACCATTTTTGTTATGTTAATTTTGAATAATTGTTTACTGTCAATTCTTGTGTCATGATATTACTGTCAATAATAGCAATAAATTGTGTATAAGGTAATCTTGTATCTGGTTTTCTAACCTTGAGCAATCCTTTGATTATTTATTGAATATTAAGAACCTGGCACTCATAGGGCAAAAATAAGAAAAGAAACGAGAAGGCAGCAAGAGTGAGAAAGGGAGAACATAGAGATGCAACGATCAAAGACACCGTGCTGGCCAGAGATAAGTATTTTACATAGCCTTATTTTCTGACAATTATGGCTAGTAATAATTATTTTTAATGCTCCTATACCATTTTCCATTTGCTATATTTCACATTGATTGAGACATTTGAATCAAATTATTTAAAGATATCATTATTATTTTTTCTATTATAAATGTTATTAATACTATCATTATTATTGTTTTTATTATCATCTTATAATTCTTATTGTTATTATCACCATAATTATTATTGCCATTTTATTGTTATTTTTATTTTTAATCATTATTAATTACCATTACCATCATATCATTACCATCATTATCATTATCATCATCTCAATCATTTTTACTATAGTTGTTATTATCTTTATCTTATCTTATTATTTATCTTATTATTTTTTATTATATTATATTATATTATCATCATTATTATTATCATTATTATTAGTCACTATTATTACTACTATTATTACTACTATTATTATTATTAAAGGCGCCAACTTCGAATGCCCTTTTTATTATTACTACTATTATTACTATTATTATCATTACTATCATTAGTATTATTATTATTTTCATTATTATTATTGTTATTGTTATGATTATCATCATTATTATTATTGTTATTGTTATGATTATCATCATTAATTATGTTATTGTTATCATTGCATTATTGTTACATTATTATAATCAACATTATCTTGATAATGCTGATATTTATTATTGTTGTATTATTATTATTATTATTATTATCATAGTTATTGTCATTATTATTGTCATTATTATTATTATCAATATCACCTTTATTATTAACATTATTATTACAATCATTATTGTTATTATTACCATTTTCATTATCATTATAATCATCATCATCATCATCATCATCACCATCATCATCATTAATTGATTTAATTACTTTTATCATTGTCATTATCATTATCAGCATTATCATAACTATCATTATTGTTCTTGTTATTATTATTATCATTACTATCAGCATTATCATGATAATCACCATTTTTATTATAATCACCATTTTTATTATAATTTTTATTTTATTTATCATTATTGTTATTAATAATATTATTATTAATATTACTATTATTATGATATTTGTTACTATCATTATTATTATCATTATCAATATAATTGTTATCATTTTTATTTTAATTATTATTATCATCATTTTTGTTATTATTATTGTTATTACTATTACTATTATGATATTTGGTACTATCACTATTATTATTATTATTATTATTATTATCATTATCATTATCATTATCAATATAATTATTATCATTATTAATGTTTTTTTTTATAATTATCATTATCATTTTCATCAATCCCTCGGCCACAGTAGGTGAGTGGGTTAAGGCACCAAGTTCAAACCTGCGATCGTGGGATCATAAATTGTTTAATCATCATTATAATTGTCATTTTCATTTTGATTTATTTAATTCATCATCACTGTTATTATTATTACTCTCATTATTGTTATAAGTCTCACTATTGTTGTTATTATATTATGTTTAGTAGTAGTAGTAGTAGTAGTATCATTATTATCATTATCATTATCATTACCATTATCATTGCTATTGGTATCACCATCATAGTCATAACCATCGTTTGTTATTATTATTATTATCATTGCCAAGTTTGGAATCACACGTAGACCATTTCATTTGTGTTTATTAATTGTATTTGTTTCATCGTTTGTTTTTTCCTGCACAATCCTCCCATGTCTTCATATCAACAAATACATCTATTTGTCTCTATCTCTATGTACACATATGTTTTATTATATCTGTGTATCTATCTATCAGTGAATATGCTTATAAAGAAAGTTAACCTACCATAAATGCATATATACTGTTATATATTGTTACCAAAGACTATATATAGTTTTTGATTGTTACCCTCTAATAATGTTTTTTTGTATTTCGCGGGTGTTTTGGTGTGTCTCGTCCCGCAGAGTGAGATCACCCAGGACTCTCGCCTGAGGAAGACGTGCTCACTACCCCTCCTCTCGTTTCCCCGCCTGAGATTGTAATTTTCGTCCCATGTTCGATGTACCTTATTTCCAATGGATTAATAAACCCCTTGGTGAAGTGGGTAGTGTTTGTTTCAACCTGACAGTACTTTAGACAAGGAGACTAGGAGTGCTCGCCTGCATGTGCACACTCGGACCTTTAACGGCTGAGGTTAGCGTGCTATCCTGTGGTCGTTCGTGCTTAACAATATTTCTCTCTCTCAGTTTTAACATTAGAAATATTTAATGGTGGTTGTTTTTTCCTAAACCTTGTTAAATCCCTTTTTCTTTTGTGATCAGTTACAACTAAGAAAACATTCATGTATGACGAACACAAAGTTTTTTCTTCCTTTAACTCTCTTATTCTCTCTATCTATCTATCTATCTCCATATTCCCTGTGCTGTGTGTGTGCGTGTGTGGTGTGTGTGTGTGTGTGTGTGTGTGTGTTGTGTGTACATGTATATATTTATCCATAAGCAAGATAAAAATGTAGGGTAGCCATTGGCGTCGTAAAACTTTCAGTTTTAGTGAATAACCTACATAAACTGATATTATATATCATAATCTAAATATGTATGTGTATAACAACTGATATGCATATATACGAGTGTGTCTTTACGCTATATACTAAATACGTATACAACTTTCTTTCTCTTTCAACTAGTTAGATCATTTTTTCTCCTACTCATTCTCTCTTCCTCTCTACTTCACTCACTCATGAGCTAATATACAAAGAAGAAATTTTAGCGCAAGAAAAAAAACGAAGCCAAAATCCACCTAAGTGTCAATCTTATTGGCCATATTTGTATCGTTTGCCTTTACTTATGAATTAGTGAAATTTACAACTTAATTTATTCTAATTACCCTCTTTTTTTATATTGAATATATAACTGCTGTTGTCATTTTTGGGCAGCACAGATACATCTCTGTCCCTCCCTCTCTCCTTCCATCTGCATATATGTGTAGGCCTATATGGATAGATAGATAGTTATATATGTGTGCGCATTTATATTATATGCTGATTATGTACGTAACTTTGAATTTCTCTCTCTCCCAGCTCATTGGCTTGCTCACTCACTCATTATTCCATTATTTCATTTGTTCACTTTCGCTCTTTAAATATGCACTGATATATAAATATACTGGATTTATATGTAACTCACACTCTCCCCTCCTCCCTCCCCCCTCCTCCTCTCTCTCCTCTCTCCTCTCTTCCTCTCTCTCTCTCTCTCTCTCTCTCTCTCTCTCTCTCTTCTCCTCTCCTCTCTCTCTCTCTCTCTCTTCTCTCTCTCCTCTCTCTCTCTCTCCTCTCTCTCTCACCAGCTCACAAAAGGAAATTTTAGCCCAAGAAAAAAAAGGAAAATTGCCATCAAAGTCTTGGTCGTGTTGGCGGTTGGCTTTCATACTCACTAATGTTGCCCTTTTAAAGATCTTGACAAAAGCACTGCCTTAACTTTCTGGAATTCAAGTAAGTAGCTTTT
>NW_020868981.1:232430-243425 GCF_003789085.1 Penaeus vannamei | reverse complement strand
TATATATATATTAATATTATATATATATATATTATATCATATATATACCAATTATAATATATATATATCAATATATATATCATATATAAATATATATATCAATATGTATATATATAATTAAGATATATAAATCAATATATATATCAATATATGTATGAATGTGATATATATATCATATATATATCACTATATATATAATATATATATCAATATACATATATTCAATAAAATTATTATATATATATTACTACATATATTTATCAAAATAATATATCCATATATATATGAATATAATATATATATTATATGTATGTAATCATATGTATCAATAAGTATATATATATATTACTACATATATATATATCAAAATATATATATCAATATATTCAATATATATATAATTTATATATATCAATATATATATCAATAGTATATATATATATCAATATATAAATGTATCAATATATATTATAATATATATATCAATATATATATATACCAATGTATATGTATATCAATAATATATATCAATATTTATATTAAATATATTACATATAATATATATATAATATATATATATATATCAATGTAATAAAGAATATATATATCAATATGTATATAAATATATATATTATATATTTGTATATCAATATATATATCCATATATATATTAATATATATATATATATTATATCAATTGCAATATATATACATACCAATATATATATATATCAATATATATATTATATTATCAATATATATAAATATATCATCAATATTATATATATCATATATATATATATATAACAATATATATATATATATATATCAATATATATATATATATCAATATAATATATATCAATAAATATATATATATATATATATCATATATATATATCAATAAATATATATATCTATATATATATCAATATATATATCAATAAATAATATATCAATATATATATCAATATATATATATATCAATGTATATATATCAATATATATTCAATTTATATATTAATATATATATCAATATGTATATAATCATATATATATCAATATATATATAATATATATATCAATATATATATCATATATATATCAATATAATATATATCAATATATATATATAATATATATATATCAATATATATATCAATATATATTATATAATCATATAATATATATCAATATATATATATATATAATATATCAATATATATATATCATATATATATACAATATATATATCAATATTTATATATACATCAATATATATATATATATATCAATATATAATATATCAATATTTATATATCATATATATATATGAAATATATATATATCAAATATACATATCCAATATATGTGTATATATATCAATATATATATATATCAATATATATATCAATATATATATATCAATATATATATATCAATATATATATATATCAACATATGTATATCAATATATATATCAATATATATATATATATCAATATATATATATATCAATACATATATATATATCAATACATATATATATATCAATATATATATATTTATCAATATATATTACTACATATATCAATATATATATATATCAATATATATATCAATATATATATATGTCAATATATATATATCAGTATATAATTAATATATATATTTATATATATATATGTCAATATATATATATCAATATATATATATATCAATATATATAATATATATATTAATATATATTATATACCAACATATATGTATATCTATATATATCAATATATATATCAATATTTATATAAATATATATATAAATATATATATGTATATCAATATATGTATATCCATATATATATTAATATGTATATCAATGTCAATATATATACATATCAATATATATATCAATATATATATTATATCAATATATGTAAATATATATATCAATATATATATATCAATATATATATATCAATATATATATAATATATATCAATATAAATATTTATATCAATATATATATATCAATATATATTATATTAATATATATATATCATATATATATATCAAATATATATATATCAATATATATATATATTTAATTATATATATATATATCATATATATATATATAATCAATATATTTATATCAATTTATATATATCAATATATATACATCAATATATATATATATCAATATATATGTAAATATATCAATATATATTATCAATATATATATATATAATATCATTATTTAATATATATATCATTATTTATATATATCACTACATATATATATCAAATATATATATATCAAAATATATATATATGTATATATATCAATATATATATATCAATATATATATATATATATTATATATAATTTATATATATATCAATATATATATCAATATATATATTAATATATATATTAATATATATATTTATTAATATATATATATATAATATATATATATATCAATATATATATATTAACATATATATATATTAATATATATATATATATCAATATATATATCAATATTAATATAATATATATATATATATATCAATTACATATAAATATAATCAATATATATATCATATATATATATCATACATATATATATCATATATATATATATATCTATATATATATCTATATATCTATATATATATATATATATACATTAATATAAATTTATATATATATATCTGTATATATATCAATATATATATATATATATCTGTATATTATATATATATCAATATATATATATATTTATATATATATCAATATATATATAATATATATCAATATAATATATATATATATATATAATATATATAATATTATATATATATCAATATATATATATATCAATATATATATATTTATATATATATTAATATATTTATATATTATCAATATATATATATTAATATATATATATAATATATATATATATCAATATATATATATGTATATATATATACATATATATAATATATTACATATATATATATATATATATATATATAATATATATAAATATATTACATATATAATAATATATTACATATATATATATATATACATTAATATAAATTATATATATATATCTGTATATATATCAATATATTATATATACATTAATATAATTTATATATAATATATCTGTATATATATATATCAATATATATATATATATATATTTATATATATCAATATATATATATATTTATATATATATCAATATATATATATATCAATATATATATATATATTTTATATATATATCAATATATATATATATATCAATATATATATATATATTTATATATATATCAATATATATCAATATATATATATCAATATATATATATCATATATATATATCAATAAATATATATATCAATATATATATATTATATATAATATATTAATATATATATATATATAATATATATATATATATAATATAATATATATATATATATATATATATATATATATATATCAATATACATTAATGCATATACATAAACATATAATTTGATATTATTTTCTAGGTTCGTCTTCACTCACATGATGTAAAATATGGGTCAGGATCAGGTCAGCAGTCTGTCACAGGAACTCAACAGCAAGATGACCACAACTCTAACTGGCTGATTAAAGGCACCCCGAAGAAGTCATGTAAACGAGGGTAAGTAAACTGTTTATATGTTTTCTTGAAAGTTTGAATGGATAAGTCATCATACATCTATGACTTAATCATACTACCTTTCAAGAAAACATCAATAATAATCCTTAAATAGATTACTATAATAATAATGATAATGATATTGATATTAGAAATATGAAACATATAAACATAAACAGAAAGTGTCAATTTTTTGGAATAAATGAGACATGATTTGTACTAGAGTGTCTGGGATAAGTTGCCATTTTTTCTATTCTGAGATTGGATGCAGTATAGCTACCAAGGAACCAATTACTAGGCCTACCAAGCCTAGTAAGATTACTAGATAAAAAGATTTGCAGAAAAATATATGACCAAATTTTTTTGTCTTGTGAGAGAAGTATACTGAAATGTTCACTTTATCAATCTGCAATCACAGGTATTGCCCTTAATTTGTCTTTAGGAACTGTTCCATGTTTGATATGATTTTGGTTAATGAAGCTCCTTTGACACGTCAGTTTTTTGCCATGTGCAGTCCACGGCCCAACAGTGTGCATTCCAGAGAAGGTGCCATTGTGTGTAAGACCAAGGCAAGACCATGTGCCGTCTCTTCTGTTGCCTTTAGTTTTAATATGGAAACTCAAAACCACCTGCTCTTCCTTTATTACTTATATTAAAAAAGTAATGTTCTCGTGTCAGGAAATGGGTTCATAGTATTGATTATTGGTTTTGCATTGGTGATTAAGGCATTTTGATTGCAGGGTATATTTTGTATACTACTTCCCTTGGGAAAAGGCTTTCATAAGCTGACAAATACTGTATATATGAAGTATATAATAGATATATCATTACATGTTTACAGATTTATTAACAAGTATGTGTATTTATTTTAATCTTTTCTCTTGGACTGATTAATCCATTTTTGAAGCCCTTGTTCATGACTTGTGTGCTCCCACCTCAGCTCATGGACATGAATTGAATACATGACTTTGTCACTGCAAGGCAAGTATAAGCCCACTGAGCCACAGCAGTGCCATTGAAATTTTCCGTTCATGTGAATAATGACAGATACATTTATCTTCTTCAGAACCCCCATTTCATGTGGTCAGCAAGTAAGGCTAGAACACCTTGCAACAAAACGCAATCTGCATTCACACCACTTCTCCTCACCTCTGTCAGACCAACAAGAAATTTCTGCATTTGGTAGTGATGGTGAGGGTGATTCTGGGGATGAGTGGCTTGTTATTTGTGATGGTGAAGAATGGGGCAGAGAGCAGTATATCATGTTCAGGCACATAGATACTGATGTGTAAGTGCAAGTATAATCATATGTTATTCATAGTTTATTTTCCTTTATATGATTTTTTTCATACAAATGGAAATAATTCTTTTACCTATCAAAAGATACGAATGATACATAGCAGTTTATGCAAGGGCTTATTGAATATAAAAATTATCCACTGTATGTGTTTTATATTAATATTTTTGTTTTCAACAGATATCTTGGAGTAACAGGACAGCAGTATGGGAGGCCAATTCATGGACAGAATGAAGTGGTAGGCTTGTCTCGCCCAGGTGTCCAAGCAAAGTGGCAGACAATGGAAGGAGTTTTTATTAAGTCAACAGATTTTTCTGAAGATGTTAGAGTTTTCCATGATCCTAGTGAACTCTAACTGTATATACCTTAGATACTTTTAAACCTAAATTGATTTGGCATAGGTGTTTTAATTTATTCCTTTTAGATATACTAAAGTTATGGCAGTATTGTTATGATGTTTTTTTTTTCTTTTCTTTTCATTTCTCAATATATTTAATGAATAAATTTCCATACAATGTCAAAAATACATTTTGTAGCAGACTTTAAGGAAAAACTTACCTTTATTTATTTATGAAGGAAAAGGTTTTTGCACAAGATGAAGGGCATTTTCTGCCTCCAGATGAATGTGTGTGTGTATAAATACAACAAATCTCTTCAGTACCCTTTAGTTTTATTAATCCATGATAACAGGGATTGTCTTTGCAACATTATTGTTAAAAGTCCATTCACATGTTGATTCATTGTAGATATCAAAATACAAATACAGTAGATAACACTGTTTCTTGTGTTGAAAACCTTATCTTCTCTGGTTTGCTGACCCCTGACTCTACTTTGATCCTGGCTCTGACCATTGCTCCTACACATGACCTCTATCCCACTATCCCCCACACCATCTCCTGCACAATATTCTTAACTATTTATTAATGGGCACACCTATAGCCATCATGACATAATGGCGTATGACATGTATAGATGTCAGGACTCGTTCTAGCAATTGAGTGAATGAGCCGGCTGTACACAACACAGGCCCAACCAGTAAGAATTGACTGTTGCTTAATTATTATGTCACAGAAAATTCTGGGCCCGTCATGGTAGGGTTAATTTTGTACCTCCCAGATTACAACTCTACTGTGGCCAATAATGAAGATCCTCTACCCATAACAGGTTAATAGGTGCATTAAAACTTACCCCTTCATCAAATAGCCCATCTGATTTTGATGGTTTTCCGACTCTTGCCCCTCCTTTGACCACGGCTCCGACCACTGATACTAATACTACCTCCTCTAAGTTTACTGACAAGTCTATCCATTCTGAACCACCCACCCCGGTTATTACTCTAATTCCAGAATGCACCCCTTTTTCTCTCCAACAATTCTCTTCTCCATCTCCTATAACACCAACTTCTTCAATGGCCGCCCTCTCTTCCTTTATTACCACTATTCATCCTTATTGTCCCCTCCACCCCCACATAATTACTCCACTCTACACCAGCCCATCATCTTTCCATCCTTGTCCTTCTACTGCCTCTACCTCTAAACTTTTTGAGTACTGTCTTTGCTCCAGCCAAGTAGGTTCACTTCTTTTTGATTCCCCCCCACAGCCCCTTGTTCTGAGAATACCTTTCTCTTTCAGCAGTGCCTCCAAAAACAAGTAGGCATAGTAACCTTTGCAGTCACTTTGATTGATAAGAGCTTTTGTAGACATAATCATCGCATGAAGTTTACATTGGTAGATTGTCCTACCATGTCCAACCATATCAACTCTCTCCCCATCAGCGTCAGAAACATTGCTGTTTTGGCCACCCAGCCAAATACTGTCGTTCCACAGCCCACTGCCCTCTATGTGCCCAACCTCGTTCAAACTGCCCTGCTCAGTCATGTACATGTGCCAACTGTGGTGACTTCCTTAATTTATATTATAGGAGCAGCCCTGCCTATAAGCTTGAATTTGAGGTAGTAGTTTTCAGATTTAAACTAGGCCTCACTTTACATGAGGCCAAACAAGAAGCATGTGACAAGGTTTTTCTCTCTACCTATTCCAAAACAGGCTTTCTCTCTGAATCCCTCCCCCCATTTCCATGAATGTTTGTGCATCTCCCCATTATCTCTTCCCTTCCCCCCCAATCCCTTGCCTGCTGTATTAGGGGGGCTTAGGAGATGAAGACTGAGACCCAATACAGGGATCTCCCCTGCCTAGGGCCTCAGCCCTCGACTCAACTAATTTTGCCTTTTCTTATCCCCCTCCAGCTTTTTGTTTCCCTCCCTTCTCCAACCCCTTCTACTATCTACTTCCCAAGGTGTAAGAGCCGTGCTGAAAGGATGAAAGGCTGACCTTGTGCCAGTCCTGAACAGCCTGCAGGAACCATGGGCATGGTACTCCCGATGTAATTGTCTAGCCCTTACCCACCCACCCCAATCCCTTGCCCGTTGTTGTTGTGAGAGGGCTTAGGAGACGGAGACTGAGACCCAATGCAGAGATCTCCCCTGCCTAGGACCTCAGCCCTCGACTCAGCTAATTTTGCATGGTCTTTTCTCCCTCCAGCTTTTGTTTTCATCCCTTCTCCATCCCCTTCTACTATCTACTTCCTAAGGTGTGAGAGCTGTGCTGAGAGGATGAAAGTCTGACCTTGTGCCAGTCCTGAACGGCCTGCAGGAACTATGGACACGGTACTCCCAACTAAGCTAGCCCTTACCTTTCACTAGCGATGGAGGTGGACCAGTTGATGCCTTTTATATAATCCAGGTTCCCCATGACCAGTAATGAAAATGTAATCCCTTTATTAGAAGCAATGAGGGTAGCCCCTTTATCAAATAGCCCCACCCAAGGCTCTCCTTTGACCACGTCTCCGAACACTGAAACTACTACCCACTCCTCAATGCCTACTAGTGCATTACCCACCCAAGCAGAGAATCAATCTCCAGAAGACATTCCTACCCAAGGTCTATATGAGCACAGGTCTCGTCACTTCGGAGTTCTGCGCAGCTTTGGGTGATAAGGCCTATGACGTCACCTGGAAAGAGCTGAGAGCAAGGGGGGCGGGGGGAATTAGAGCATGGTAGGCAGGGACATAGATAATAGAAAATGGTAATAGATGAGCAGATACTTGAGTAATTTCAGATGTCGGCATGTTGAACGATTTGCATATTAGACATGTTTTGCAGGCGATGATTATCAGCGATTGTTTGCAGGCCTATATCATATATTCTACGTGAATTTAGTTTTGTAATTCATGTGTTGCAGCTTAGACATGGCATAATAAAGACGTAAAATAAATAAAAAAGACATGGCATATGTAAACTCCAAATGTTTTTGATGAATTTATTATAAAACGAATCATACAACAATAACAATGATAATGATAATAATAATAAATAATAATAATAAATAATAATAATAATAATAATGGCAATACATAAACATACACATAAATGTACATATATAAGCTGCAACCAACCACTGGGCATTGTGACTTTGCGCGCGACAGTCAGTCAAGCGAGCGAAAACCGAGAGAGGGAGAGATCATTACGGTTCTACCTCACATCAAAGAATGACCACGCGATTAGCGTCGAACCCCCAGGCTCTGCTCCAGATGACGTCATGCGCGAGACGGACGAATTTGAGTCCCTTAGTGACGAGACCTGTACTTATATAGACCTTGTTCCTACCCACCCAACTTCCTCAAATTCATCAACTCTATATCCCCGCAACCTTCATCAAGCAACCAATCCTCCCTTATTACTACCTTGCAACCTTATTCTCCATCATTCCGTAATACTCCCTCTTCCACACGTCCCCGACCATCCACCACCACCAACCCTACAGATATCTTAAATACTCTGTTTAGCCCAGCTAAATGGGACCGATTTTTCGTGATCCCTTCTACAGCTCCTTACTCAGGCAACACTCTTCTCTTTCAACAATGCCTCCAAAAACAAGTAGGCAGAGTCCCTTTCTATACCAGACGCGATCGCTCCCGTCTTGTAACAGTCAGATCAGAAACTGAATCTATAGCACTATCAAATTTAACTGATCATTCTGGCAACCCCATTCCTGCAGAACCTCATCCAACCTTTAATACCTGTACCGGAACTCTCTCTCTCCCCAGCAAACTGCCCAGTCGATACCAAAGATTGGTCAGACTGTGGAGAAGACTTATTAGGATGCCTCAAAGACCAAGATGTGAAATCAGTACATTGCTACACCATTCCTCCTAAAGGTCAACGAAAGAATCGACCAAATTGCCAAAATTACCTTCCGTACACATGACCTTCCCTTACGTATCTACATTGGTGGACAATCCCTCCCTGTTCGACCATACCAACCCCCTCCCGTCAATGTCAAAACTGTTGGCGCTTTGGACATCCTGCCAAACATTGCCGTTCCACAGACCGATGCCCCATATGTGCCCAACCTGGTCATAATCGATCAAACTGCTCAGCACAAACACGAACATGTGCTAACTGCGGCGGCCCCCATAATGTATTTTATAGAGGCTGTCCCACTTACAAGTTTGAATCTGAGGTAGCAACTCTCAGATACAAAAATGGTCTCACTTTACGTGAAGCCAGACAGGAAGCACGTCGACAAGGTTTCTCTCATACTCCATATTCTAGCAACATCGTTCGCTCAGCCCTTCCCCCTCCACCCAAAATGTCCCCATTTCCACTTCTACATTCTACATCCCTCAGACCAATTCCTTTGCCACTCTAAACCCAGACACCCCAATCTCAACCACAGCTCCTATCAACTACAGCCCCAACATCTCCCTCCCACTACCCGCAGTAGACAGACTAAACGTTCTAACCCTTCTTCCCCTACAGCACAATCACCTCCACCTACCTATACCTTTGTTCCTGAGACACCAGTCTCCTCTTCCCCCCCTCATAAGAAAACCTTTATTCCACAAAACTCTCCAACCAATTCCATTGCAGAAACAATTACCTTCTCACAAAACTCTCCAACAATCCACTGCAGAAACAATGGATGACATTCAAAGCTATATGCTTGACACAAGATCCCATAACTCATGCTCCTTCCACACTTGAAGTGGTTGCCCCTCCTACTAATATTCCCCTACACCCCTTCCTCCTACTCCCTCTCAAACAACCTAACCCCTCAATTCCGTCCACCTCCGATATCCATCCTTCCGATATCCACCCTCCTACCACTAATACTCCCCCCACATCTACTCCCTCCCAACACAACCCACCCCTTCAACCCCAACTATAGGCACATTCTCCCTCCTCCATCCCCTCTATCTTTTGCACTCCCGATACCCAGAGAATCACACATGTTCGCAACAATGACCTTCCCCAATTCCCTACCTCCTAATACCCCTCCTTCACACCCCCTAGCTCCTTCTCCCCAGATTCCCCAATGCGTACCGTATGCGATATCACTCATAAGCTATAGCTCTCCTACACTGGAATATTCGCGGTTTCCGTTCTCATAGACCAGACCTACGTCATATCTTGCTTCTTATAATCCATCTATTATCTGCCTCCAAGAGACTCCTCACACACCCTCCTATTCCAATTTCCAATTACCATTTTATCTCTTCCCCACACTCCTTTATGTCTCGTCTATACTTATCCATCATAAAACACCTTATGTCATACCTCCCATACAAACTACTGTCCCGTCTACTTCTCCCCATCCCATCCCATTGACTTAGCTGCCTTTGAAACTCTAATTTCCCAACTCCAACCACCTTTCCTCGTAGTTGGTGATTTCAACTGCCGCCACACTCTGTGGGATGACTCTACCACCAACTCTCGAGGCCGATCTCTAGAACGCTTCCTCTCCACAAATAACCTAATTATTCTTAATTCAGATCGACCCACACACTTTGACATGCGCACACAATCCTTTTCATGCCTTGACCTCTCTCTATGCTCTCCTACTCTACATTTAGATTTCCATTGGTCAGTTCTAGACCACTTCCCCTATAGTGACCACTTCCCAGTACTCCTTTCTCCTACTTCATATGTA
>NW_020868981.1:218107-222330 GCF_003789085.1 Penaeus vannamei | reverse complement strand
ATTAGGATGCCTCAAAGACCAAGATTGAAATCAGTACATGCTACACCATTCTCCTAAAGGTCAACGAAAGAATCCGACCAACATTGCCAAAATTACCTTCCATACACATGACCTTCCCTTACGTATCTACATCGTAGACAATCCCTCCCTGTTCGACCAACCAACCCCCTCCCGTCAATGTTCAAAACTTGCCGCTTTGGACATCCTGCAAACATTGCCGTTCCACAGACCGATGCCCCATATGTGCCCAACCTGGTCATAGTCGATCATACTGCTCTGCCAAACACGAACATGTGCTATCTGCGGCGGCCCCCATAATATATTTTTATAGAGGCTGTCCCACTTACAAGTTTGAATCTGAGGTAGCAACTCTCAGATACAAAAATGGTCTCACTTTACGTGAAGCCAGACAGGAAGCACGTCGACAAGGTTTCTCTCATATCCATACTCTAGTAACATCGTTCGCTCAGCCCCTCCCTCCATCCCAAAATGTCCCATTTCACTTTTACATTCTACATCCCTCAGACCAATTCTTTGCCACTCCACTCTAAACCAGACATCCCAATCTCAACCACAGCTCCTATCTCAACTACAGCCCCAACACAACCCCTCTCCTCCCGCACTACCCGCGTAGACAGACTAAACGTTCTAACCCTTCTTCCCCTACAGCACAATCACCTCCACCTACCTATACCTTTATTCCTGAGACACCAGTCTCCTCTTCCCCCCTCATAAGAAACATTTATCCCACAAAAACTCTCCAACCAACTCCATTGCAAAAACAATTACCTTCTCACAAAACTCTCCAACCAATTCCACTGCAGAAACAATGGATGACATCCAAAGTTATATGCTTAAGACACAAGACCCATAACTCATGCTCCTTCTACACTTGAAGTGGTTGCCGATATTCATACCCCTCCTCCTAATATTCCCCACACCCTTTCCTCCTACTCCCTCTCAACACAACCTAACCCCCTCAATTCCCGTCCACTACTGATATCCATCCTCCTGATATCCATCCCCTCTTACTCACAGCACCCCTACACCCTTTCCTCCTAATCTCTCCCAAGACAACACATCCCCTTCAACTCAAACTATCCATCTTTCTGATATCCACTCTCATACCACTAACACTCCCCCACATCTACTCCCCCAACACAACCCACCAACTATAGGCAATTCTCCCTCCCTCCATCCCCTCTATCTTTTGCACTCCCTCCCGGATACACACGAGAATCACTCATGTCACAACAATGCCCTTCCCCAAATTCCTACCTCTTAATACCCCTCCTTCACACCCTAGCTCCTTCTCCCCAGATTCCCAATAACGTACCGTACTGTATGCGATATCACTCATAAACTATAGCTCTCCTACATTGGAATATTCGCGGTTTCTGTTCTCATAGACCAGACCTACGTCATATCCTTGCTTCTTATAATCTATCTATTATCTGCCTCCAAGAGACTTTCCTCACACACCCTCCTATTCCAATTCCCAATTACCATTTTATCTCTTCCCCACACCCTTTATGTCTCGTCTATACTTATCCATCATAAAACACCTTATGTCATACCTCCCATACAAACTACCGTGCACAGCTATTCACATCTTTCTTCGCCGCTGGATCACAGTAATTTCAGTCTATTTCTCCCCATCCCATCCCATTGACTTTGTTGCCTTTGAAACTCTAATTTCCCAACTCCAACCACCTTTCCTCGTAGTTGGTGATTTCAACTGCTGCCACACTCTGTGGGGTGACTCTACCACCAATTCTCGAGGCCGATCTCTAGAACGCTTCTTCTTCATAAATAACCTAATTATTCTTAATTCAGATCGCCCCACACACTTTGACATGTGTACGCAATCCTTTTCACGCCTTGACCTCTCTATGCTCTCCTATACATTTAGATTTCCATTGGTCAGTTCTAGACCACTTCCCTATAGTGACCACTTCCAGTACTCCTTTCTCCTACTTCATATGTACCACTTCCTAATCCTCCACGCTGGTGCTTTGATAGAGCTGACTGGCATACTTTCACTTCACTCCCTACTATACCTATCCTCCACCCCCCTTACGGTCCATTTCAGATATGCTACAATGTTTTACAACCACGATCCTAAGAGCTGCCTATACAGCCATTCCTCAAACTTCAAGACCTTATACCTCTAAATGTGTTCCATGGTGGAATTCTGATTGCACCAAAGCGCTTTGCTTAAAACGAGCAGCCTGGAAAAGCTATCGCTACGAACGAAGCACCCCTCACCAGCTATCAGCCCTTATTTCCTTTAAAAGAGCATCTGCCCATCTTCGCCGTACAATCAGAAACAGTAAAACAAATAGCTGGAAAAATTGTTTCCTCAATTACATCTTCTACATCTATTTCAGCTGTTTGGTGACGGATCCATAAATTATCAGGCAAACATCCCCCCCCATCCTGCACCCGTCCTCCATATTCGAGATACTCTCATCTCTGAGCCTGTCGAAGTAGCTAATGAACTGGGCAACTATTTCAGCCAGGTCAGTAGTGGCTCTCACCTTTCCCCACACTTTTTTCCATTAAAACCATCAAGGAACGCATCCCTATTACCTTCACCCTATCCTCTGATGAGTCCTATAATGCTCTTTTTTCTTCTTCTGAACTCAATGCTGCATTACAGTCGTGCCGCAACACTCATGAAGGCCCTGATGGTATGCACTATCGTATGCTCCGACACCCCCCATCTTCCTCTCTAACCTTCCGTGTAACTATTTTCAACCACATATGGACGTTAGGAAATTTTCCTTATCATTGGCGAGATGCTCTTATCCTACCTTTCTTAAAACCCAATTAATCAGTTACCTACCCCAAGATTACCGCCCCATTTCTCTAACTAGCAGCTTGTGCAAACTACTAGAACGAATGGTTAACTTCAGCATAATGTGGTATCTTGAATCTCATAATCTCCTTTCCCCTTCCAGTTTGGTTTCCGACGTGCCCGAAGTACAGCAGACCCACTTGCCCATTTCGAGACATACATTACATCTGCATTTGCATGCCATGAATCCGTATTAGCCATATTCTTTGATCTAGAAAAAGCATATGATACCACATGGTGGTACCATATCCTCCAACAATTGTCCTCCCTAGGTTTACGTGGAAACATCGGCGTTTTCATTAAATCTTTCCTTTCTAAACGTACTTTCCAGGTCAAAATTACCTCTTCCACGTCATCATCCTTTCCTCAATTCGAAGGCGTCCCACAAGGAAGTGTGCTTAGTACCACTTTATTCCTTCTTGCTGTAAATGACATAGTCTCAGTCCTACCACCAGGAGCCAGAGCATCACTATATGTTGATGACTTAACCATCTATGCATCTGGCACATCCATACCAGATCTATGTCAATTCCTTCAGTCTGCAATATCAGTAACTTCTTGGGCCACCAACCATGGCTTTCGCTTCTCTACTTCAAATCTTTCCCCATCCTTTTCTCTCGCTTACGTACGGTCCTCAAACCCCCACTCTTCTTATATAACGCTCCACTCCAATAACGTTCTTCTGGCAAATTCCTAGGCGTTATATTTGATTCCAAATTGTCCTGGCGAGACCATATCTTGTACATCAAAGAAAAAGCTCAACGTCGCCTCCGAATCTTACAAACTCTTTCACATATCTCCTGGGGCTCAGATCGCAAAACTCTCCTCCATCTTCATGTTACTTTGATTCTCTCCCTCTAGATTATGGATGCCATATCTACTCCTCTGCCTCAACCTCTCTTCTTGCTCACCTTGATACAATCCACCACAGCAGCCCCCCGCTTAGCCCTTGGTGCCTTCCGCTCCTCTCCAGTTGAGAGCCTGTACTGAATCAGGCATGCCGTCCCTCTCTCGACGTCGAGCCCTTCTCTCTCTCTCCGATGCTATGCTCGATTTCACCAACTTTCCCCTACCAAAGTAACTATTCCACAATCCTTACTTCATACCTTTACCTCTTCTCCACGTTTACCAACTCCTCTCCCCATACGCATGGATACCCTCCTCTCCCATTCCCCCTTCCCTCATCTCCGACCTCTCCACTGTGTGTCCATTCCATTCCTCCATGGCTTATACCTAACCCTGTATTTGCTCCTCAGTTTTCCCTGACCCACCAAAATCAGATATTCCCCCCTATCCTTCTCATTAATTTCATTGACCTTGTCTCCATTCATTCCTCCAGCATTCATGTTTACACTGACGGTTC
>NW_020868981.1:188851-205507 GCF_003789085.1 Penaeus vannamei | reverse complement strand
ATCTACGTTGTCACAGGTTGATATCCCCTATTGAGAAGGTATCCAGTATAGTGATACTTGTATACCCTGCTCGGATAGGCTAGCGATTTGGTGAATGGTATTGATAGTTACCATGTTTTCTGGATTAAATGTTTAAGTCTATATAGTGCACCCTGGCTGTTAGAGAAGACAGCTAGGTGTCGCTGCTGTTCAGTACCTTTTTTGATGGCATGGTATATTGCAACTGACTCGGCATCAGTTGTGCTTGTCCAGTTGGAAATTCGCACACTTTCTTGAAGAGCAATGTCGGGAATTAGAACACCAATCCCTGCTGCTCCATGAGGATCAGTAGAAGCATCACAGTAGATTGCAAGTGGGGGGGTACCCTGAGGGGAGTGGAGAATTTCATCAATATATTTCAAGTAATGGCCTTTTAACTCTGTTATTGAAGTCATGGGTTTTGGCCCTGTTAATTTATCAATATGTACGTTAACATGTGATCTATGCCATGGTGAAGTAAGCGTTAGTTCTGGGATGTTGATAAAATCATTGTTCCACACACTAAAGCTGAGAATAGTCTGGGCAGTCTTGGCCTTCCATTCCAAGTTTGACTTTATGAGATTGGAGTATCGAGGCCGCCGAACATGCCTAACTCTACAATTAATCTCATTAGACAATGCAAGGGAAATTTAAGCTTTGGACTGAATCTGCAGAAGTCTGATGCCGAGTATGGTGTTGACTTGGGTAATACAGCTGTGAACTGACGGGAGATCAAGCTCTTTCCTCATGACAAGAACTTTAGCAGTTATTGGGCAACCCAAAATAACTCTCATAGCCTTGTTCTGTAAGATTTCAAGGGGTCTGGGAACATTTTGTGGCAACATACTAAGAACCGGGCTCGCATAACAAGGGAAATGTACATCAATCTTAGGACTCTTAGGGAAGCACCAACGGATCTGTTACTTATGTATTGTAAAGGTCTTAAGCGCTCCAGGCAGCATTTCCTGATGTTTTGAACGATTTCCCGAGTGAAGCGGGAATTGCGGGACATGAGGTGGGGAGCAATCACAGGTGTCAGTTTTTGCAATAACTTGCCCACCTAATCTTGGAATGTATGACAGTTTGTGTGATCTGGAAATATACATAGTCTTGACAGGGTTGATTACGAGTCCAAGGGAAGTGCACTTTTTACTGAATCCCTGAAGAACATATTCCCCCCTATCAAATATCTGAATGAGAATGTCATCAGCATAGGATGTGATGCTGCATAGGTCTCCTAACTCACTATTAAGCTTGCAAAGTGAGTGCATAAGAATGTTAAATAGTGAAGGGGACAAAACTCCGCCTTGTGGAGTTCCTAACTCGAGTTCACCATAGTTACTGTAGGTGCCTTGGTAACATACTCTTGCTCTTCTCAAAGACAGATAATCCTTTATCCATAGCAGAAGCTTGCTCTTAACTCCTAGGAGAGTTAATTCATGGAGGATTGCAGTTGGGGAAGCTCTGTCAAATGCACCCTTGAAATCTATGAAGTAAGAAGACTGTGCATTACTTCCATTGAGGTACTGTGCCAGGCCTATTTGTGTTCCTTTCCCCTTTTGGAAACCAAAGACTGATGGGTGAATTTGATCTTTGATTTGGTGTAGCAGATGATTGAGGAAGATCCTTTCACAGGTTTTAGAGAGACAGGATGTCAGAGAAATCGGTCTAAATTCATCAGGACACCCTGGTTTTGGGATAGGAATAATGGTGGCGTGTTTCCAGGAAGTAGGCAAGATGCCTGTAGAATAAGTTAAGTTGAAGAGATCAAGAAGAGGATTCCTTCCCTGTACCTGTACCTTTGCAAGGAGGCAGATGATGTCGTAAGTGATTCCATCATCCCCAGATGCAGTGGATTTGCTAGTTTTAATGGCTGCATGAAGTTCGTGCCTTGTAAATGGTGCATCAGCCTCATTTAAAAGTTGGTGCTGATAGTTAATTTCATTTTTGTGTTTTGACTTAAGGGAGCATCTACGAATGGATAATGGAAGATTATCGAGAGAAGAGTTTTCGCAGCATTTACTGAGGATTGATAAAGCTACCCTTTCTGGATGAGGGTGGGGAGTGACATTGTGTGCATTGCCTTTAATCTTATTGATTTCCCTCCACACATTACTCATGGAGCTCGTGGAGTCAATCGATTCTGCCCAGGCATACAATCTCTCTTCCCGCTTTTGTGTTATTATCTCATTAAGTTTTTTACTAAAGAAAACAAGGTCCCTAGCTAAGTATGGATTTTTCCCCAGGTTTTTTTTAGCTGATTTACTGTAGACCTTATTAGCTTTCTAAGTAGCTTTATTTCCGGATCTTTGTTAAGGTGATATGCTCGTTTGCCTCTGGAGGATGAAGACCTATGTTTAACAGGGTTTCTGGGTTGGAGTTGGCTAATGAGGTTACCAACTTGTTGACAGAGAGTTTCATTAAAGTGATCAAGGCTGGTAGGAATATAGTGTTCATACCAGCAGCCAATCCTTTTAATAAACTCATCATGATGTTTAGTGGCAAGATGGTATCGAAGACGTGGCTGGGGCGGGCTTCTTTTAGCGAATGGGAGGGTGATACTTAATGCCCAATAATGCCCAATGATCACTGACTAAGAAAGGGACAACTTCCGCAGTGCATGGGAGTAGTGCTGATTGTATAAGACTATATAATCTATTTTGCCACCTAGATAATGAGTCTTTTCAAAGGGGCACAATAGGTGTAAGGGATCACTGGTGTTTAGAAGATAATCATAATATACCTTACCGTTTTTACCTATGGTGCTTCCCTGAGAGCCAAGGAGAGGATGATGGGCATTAAAATCTCCACACAGTAAGACAGTAGCATTATGTATCATACTGTCGGGAGGTTTAGGTACCACTTCACTATCATGTGGGTTATATATATTAATGATGGTGATGGTTCTACCATCAAGAAATATTTTAACACCAAGATATTCAGCACTTGCATTGTCACGTTTGTCATCGATCACTTTTGATGGGATACTATTTTTTATGTAAATACCAAGTCCTCTTGTAGAAGGATTAGCAATATTAGGTTTGTTGTGGTATGTGTATCCTGCAATTTTTGCATAACGAGCATCAGTTCTAACTTCCTGAAGGCAACACACATCAACATCTTCCAAGTGAAGATACTGAGCGAGGGTCACCTTGCGTTTCTGTAAACTGTTAATGTTCCAGGTAATGCACTTTAACAGATTATTTTGATCCATCGATCATCACTTGACCGTTTCCAAGGCCCACTGGATGTTGTTGCTCGAGGAAGAGCGCAAAAATCCTCTCCTGGAACTGCACCATCTGTTGCTGCATCATGAACATCATCTGCTCCATCTGCTCCATCTGCTTGAACAACATTTGTATCAAATCTTTCATTTCCCTGTTGGATTCTTGCTTTTCCTGCTGCGGTGAGGGAGGAGCTGGAGCTGGTGATGGCGTCGGTGCTGCAGCTGGTGCTACAGCTGGCGCTGGAGTGGGTGCTGCAACAGGAGTGGAAGCTGCAGCTGTCGTTGGTGTTACAGCTGGAGTAGGTGCTGCAGCTGGCGCAGGTGCTACAGCTGGTGATGTGGCCGGTGCCATGGCTTTGTTTGCAGAGGCCGTCAGAGTTGACCTCTGCAGGTGTGGGAATTCCCGCACGTCATTAAGACGAGGGGCTGCCTGCTTTTTTTCATGTGTTGCCTTTCTGTCCTTTGGGTAAGGCGCATAATGGCGAGTTGGCATTATGCTCCTGACGACAGTTCACACATTTCCGAGGGATGATTTTACCTTCAGAAATTTTCTCTGCGCACTCTGAGCTTTCATGCGAAAGAGCGCAATATCGGCACCGCGGTGCCTCTCGTGGACACGCACGTGCCCCGTGTTCCCACTT
The DNA here is from genome assembly GCF_003789085.1 of Penaeus vannamei. Taxonomy (NCBI): domain Eukaryota; kingdom Metazoa; phylum Arthropoda; class Malacostraca; order Decapoda; family Penaeidae; genus Penaeus; species Penaeus vannamei. Next base: position 201,622 of record NW_020868981.1, on the reverse strand, counting down.
TGAGCAATGGGAGCAAAACGGGGTCAGAGATTTGAAGACGGCACACCTAAAGGGTGCCATGCCCTCCACCATTTTGATAGTTTTGGGGATTACCTCCCCCTCATATGTTATGATGACTCTCTGGGTCATCAATTCATTGACCTGCATGTCTTGTATATGTACGACGCGTTCATTGTAGGTTGTCATTTCATCTGTTTCGATTTCCCTTGGGACGTCGAACACAATAACATTTGTGCACTTGCCTTTTCCATACACTTTTACCTTTACTAAAATTTCGCCACCTGCACCGGCAGTGGCTATGTGGGCAAGAATTTGTTCATTTTTACATCTCACATACACATTGTTTCTCCCAATCTTAAGTTCAATGGACCCCTTTGTCTTATGGTATGGGATACCCAGCGATATTTATCCCCGTGTGTCCGAAGCTTTGTGTTGGCTTTAAAATGTGCGCACAGGTGTCCAGGGGGAGTGATTTCTACAGATTCAGGTAGTAGCCTCTTTGCCTTTTGCTTTATTGGTTCCTGGGGGAGGCCACTGATATCTTCCTCAAGGAGGACACCATATCTACCCTCGGTTTCCATGGGCGTGTCTGTCATTGTTCCGTTTGAGGTCGGGGTCATTTCCTGAAGAAACAGGGCCCGACCTGACCTCCATGTGCAAACCCAGGTGCACACATTGGCCGCTTGCGCCGCGCCCACACAGCACATCTATGTCTGTACGTAGTTTTTTCACTTATTTTACTTCACTATATGATATTTTGATCACTTTAGATTCAGAACAAATGATCATGTGAACATTATCGCGCACTGCAGCAATCCACAGCTGGCAGGTCTATGAAGACCTAATAGTCAAGGTAACAAATCCTGTAAGGACAGGTCAAGGTCACTAGAGGTCACACAACACGTCTGCACACTATGGTGACAGGATGATGACTGTTGCAAGAGAGTGAGAGAGAACAAGAGAGAGAGAGAGAACAAGAGAGCAAGAGAGAGAGAGATGAGATAGAGCAGAGAGAGAGAGAGTATTCAAGAGAGAAGAGAGACTGTTAACACAAGAGAGCAAAGAGAGGAGACGAGATAGAGAGAGCGAAGAGATATGAGAGAGATCGAATAGAGAGAAGGAGAGGCGAAAGAGAAGAGAGAGAGGAGAGAGAAACAATGAGCGAGAGTCGAGAGAGAGAGAATGAGGGAAAAGGAGAACGAAGAAGAGCTGAGAGCGAAAGAGAGAGAGAGAGACAAGAGAGCGAAGAAGAGAGAGAGAGAGAACAAGAGAGCGAAAGAGAGAGAGAGAGAGAGAGAGAGACAGAGGAATCAGCGAAGAGACAGAAATAGAAGTAGAGAAGAGAGGAGAACAAATGGAACAAGGAGGAGATAACTATAGGGAGAGGGAGGAGCGAGCAGAGAACAAGAGAGCGAGAGAGAGAAGAGAGAGAGAGAGAACAAGAGAGCGAGAGAGAAGAGAACCAGAGAAGAGAAGAAGTGAGCAGAGAGAGAGAGAGAGAACAAGAGAGCGAAAAAGACAAGAGACAAAGAGCGAGAGAGAGAGAGAGAAGAGAGCGAGAAGAGAGAGAGAAACAAGAGAGCCCCGAACAAGAGAAGAGAGAGAGAGTGAGAGAGAGCAGAGAAGAGGAAAAAAGAGAGAGAGAGGAGAGAGAACAAGAGAGCGAAGAGAGAGAGAGAGAGAGAAGAAAGAGGAGAGGAAGGAGAGAAGAGAGAGAACAAGAGAGCGAAAGAGGAGAAAGAGAGAGAGGAAGCGAGAGGATGAGCGAGAGAGAGCAGATGACGAAAGAGAGCGAGAGAGAGAGAGAGAGAACAAGAGAGCGAGAGAGAGAGAGAACAAGAGAGCGAGAGAGAGAGAGAGAGAGAGAGAACAAGAGACGAGAGAGAGAGAGAGAGAGAGAGAGAGAGCGAGCGAGAGAGAGAGAGAGAGAGAGAGACAAGAGAAGAGAGAGAGAGAGAGAGAGACAAGAACAAGAGAGAAGAGAGAGCAAGAGAGAGAGAGAGAGAACAAGAACAAGAACAAGAACAAGAGAGAGAGAGAGAGAGAGAGAGAGAGAGAGAGAGAGAGAGAGAGAGAGAGAGAGAGAGAGAGAGAGAGACAGAGATAGATCATGAAAATAGATAGACAGACAGAGATTGATAGGTAGATACAGCCGGACAGATAGATAGGGAGAGAAACTATGTACATGGTATGTGTATATCTATACGTACGTGTATATGCATTTATGCCAAGATATAGAAAAGGAATATCAGAGAACATGTGTTAGTGTTCATAAAGCTACAATGTAATGTTTTTTTTTTTTTTTCTTTCTTTCTTTAGTCCAGTCTCTCTATAATGCCATGTATGTTTCTTTCAGTAACATTTGCCCAGATATGGTAAAGGAAAATCATAGATATTTTTATAGAACAACTTTATTTATTTGACCTGTAAGCCACGCCTTGAAACAGGCATGTACATAAGTTTTAGAACTAGGGCGGTATCTGATCGCTTTCGAACTTCTAACTTTCATTCTTGATCAGTGAAAACATCCCTGGCAGATGCATTCGCAGTAGCACTCATGTTGGGACTCTGACTCTGAGGCCTCGATGATTCCAGCGCCGCAGTACGAATGCCCCAGTCTGCATTGCAGCTAATGCAGTAACTTCGGCTTCGACGACTCATCTGAGACATAGATGAGTGCGATGGAGGGCTCTCAGGCACTTATGCTGATAAAGGCGACTGCTGTATCCCTGCAGGAGTGGAAAAGAAGTGCAAGTAATACATTCTCAAAGTCAGAATTCTTCAACACAAAGACAAGTGACAATAACGAAACTTACCGCTCCTGAGCTACATGCCAGGCCTTGAAGCCTGCATTCCGCACAGTAGCCATGGGTGCTTCGTCTCCTCCCTTGCCTGGAACACCACCGACACCTTCTGCTGTCAGGGAGCTTGGAAACCCAGTATTACCACTCTCCCAGGGACCGTCTGCCTGCAGTGTTATGGACCATTGACAGCATGGCGATGTTGTCGTCCTTCCACAACAAGGCCAACAAACCCATCCTGCTGCTGCGGTAATCGACATCACCCTTCCTCCTCACACAGAGGTCCTTGGGAATGAACTTCCTGTTCAGTCAGGCTGTGTTTACCGCATTGTCTTTGGATTGCAACAAAAAAGAGTGTAGACGACGTGTACCAGTTGTCCAAAAACAACTGATCCCAAGGAAGCTGCCATACTCCATCAGATGAAGCACCGCTTTCGTGGATGAGGGCATGTGGCCATACTTTGAAATAAGAGGTCTACCCTGCAGCCAGGCTGGTACTGGCACAGAGCTTATAGACCTTCAAACCGAACCTCGCCCTCTTGGTTGGGTTGTAGGTCTTAAAAGCTAGCCGCCCATGGAACTTCCACTACGACTCGTCAATGGTGATGTCCTGCCCTGGGACGAAAGTGGTCAGAGCTTCCACATCTTGTCCTACGGGAGTAGAGCTCCTTCCTCTAAGTGGGCGAAATGGAGGTGTGTCATCAACTTGTCGAACCGATCTCTCATCATTACATCAGTCATCAGATGATGATGGAAACTGAGATCGGACGACCAATAATCACGGTAACAGGGGTCTTACCATCCCCATAAGCACATGGAGACCAAGGTACACCTTGACCTCCTGCCAGGACGTCGGAGTCCACCTCCTCATATGGGGCAAGGCAGCAGGAGGGTGGGCGACCGCGTACCTGTGGAAGTGGAAAAGGAAAAGAAGTAAGTAATACATTCTGATTCCTCAATGTCCGATTTCCTCAATGTAAATACAAATAGAAAGAACACAATAGTAACAAAAGCTTGCCAGTTGGTCTCTGAAACAATGTGATCAGGTCGTCAGTAACAAGGAAAGAAAAGATCTCGATGGGGTGGACTTGTCAGTCAACGCGACCTTCAACCTGGGATCTCTGGAAAAGGAAACCTTTCTGGGGAAGTTGTCTTTTTTCCTCCAACGAAAATTAGCCGACCCGGGAGCGTTGCGGTTCATTATCTTGTCAATGTACCAAGGCAGAGGCTCATCACTATCCAAGGTAGTGTCCAGTGTCATGTCCACGATGGACACATAGTCCAGTTCGTCTTCCGAGCTAGATGTATCAAAGTTGGGATCCTTGGCTGCCTCCGCTGTTAGCGGAAGCCACTCGCTTTTGCTCACCTCGTCGGACCCATCAAAATACGAAGGCAAGCGACCCTCAGGAGTCTGAGAGGGCAAGCGGCGACCGCGCCCCTGTGTATGAAAAGAACGCTGAGGTTGAAGGCTGAGGATTCATTATTTCATCCGACTCTGACGAAGAACTCTGACGCAAGCGAACGCGTCCCTGTGGGATATGAAAAGTAATGCAAGTAATACATTCTTCTAAAACTTCTTGATGTCAGAATTCCTCAACGGAAATACAAATGGAAAAAAGACAAGTGACAATAACAAAACTTACTGCCGAGGTCGAAGGCTGAGACATAGATTAGCGCGATGGAGGGCGTTCAGGTACTCCTGCCAACGAAGACTGCTGACACGAGTGGCGACTGCACCCTTGTGTATGAAAAGAAATGCAAATAAATAATACTTTCTCCTAAAACTTCTCGATGTCAGAATTCCTCAACACAAGTGACCTTACTGCCGAGGTCAAAGGTTGAAGGGGCATCGTTTCATCATCATAAGATGAATGCGTGCTGCGTTGGTGGTGTATCTGTAGGAGTGGAAATGAAATGCAAGTAAGTAATACATTCTAACTCCTGAAAGTTAGAGTCTCAACATGAATGCATACAAATGGTAAAAACACAAGACAAAGTACTTAACCATTCAGACATGGGCTGTGGGTCATCGAGGTTGGAGGAGGTGATGGGAGAGCATTGATGTTCAAAGCGTGGCATGGCGAATGCTTGTGTGATGAATGAGCTGAAAGTACCTCTATTCGGAAAAATTTCGTGTTTCATGAAATGGCGGGAACATGGAACAAATATTAGCCAATCAGGTCAGAGAAACATAGGTCACATGTTTCATGATGGGTCAGGACACACACACACACGAACGAACATCCTGATGACGCAAAATGCATACGGGCGCGCACACACACACTTCTGGCTCTCTGTCTTTCTCTCTTTCTCTACCTCCCCTTTGCCCCCCTCCCCCCCACACACACACACACGCACGAACGATGATCCTGATGACGCAAAACTCTCCTCTCTCTCTCTCTCTCTCTCTCTCTCTCTCTCTCTCTTCTCTCTCAACCTCCCCCCCCCACACACACATATATACGAATGCACAAACACATACACACCTCTTTCTCTCTACCTCCTCTCCCCTTTCTCTCCCCCCTACACACACACATCTCTCTCACGCACACGGCACCTGATTGGTCGTCCGAGTAAAATCAAGTCCGCCTTATATCATCGCCCTGGCACAGTTTCCCAGTATATGAGACGCGACCTGAGTTTGGGTTCATTTTGAACTTGACTTCAGCTACAGCAACACACACTCGCATGCACCTTTCTCACACACACCCGCACACTTCTATCTCTCTCCCTCTCTCTTTTTTTCTTTTTTTTTATTGTTATTATTATTTTATTTATTTATTTTATTATTATTATTATTATTATTTTTAATTAGTGGCCAAGGATTGATCGGCTTTCGTCCTAAGAAAATATTAAATTTTTTCACTTTACTGTCATTTTCATATGTTTTTGATAACAATCCCCTACTTTCTCTTCCCGTTTTGACTTCAGCTCTTTTTTCTTATTGATAAAATTCCCCTACTTTCACCTCCTATTTTGAGGTGCATGACAATAAATCATAGTTGTGTAGATAACCCATGGACTTTTGTAGATCCTGTGATCGTTGTCAAAGGATGTCTTCTAAAGGCAGATTAGCTCCAGTTCCACTTAAATCAGTGCCAATTATTACGGAGCCTTTTTCTAGAGTGGCAGTGGATTTAGTTGGTCCATTAAGTCCTCCATCAGCAGAAGGGCACCGATACATCTTGACCCAGGTAGACTTTGCAACTGGTTTTCCTGAAGCTGTCCCCCTATGTGTGATTGATTCAATTTGTTTCAGAAGCATTATTGTCCATTTTTTCTTGTGGTGGTATCCCTCGTGAAATCCTTTCAGATTGTGGTAGCCAATTTTGATCACAACTTATGAGTGAGTTACATAGGCTGTTGGGCGTAAAACCTCTTTTCACGACCTCTTATCACCCTAGTGGAAATGGAAGAGTTGAATGTTTTCACTCCACTTCAAAGTCTTGCCTCGGTAAACTCTGTTGTGGCAAGCCTAAAGACTGGTACAGGTATCTTATTCCTACATTGTTTGCACTGTGAGAAATGCCAAGTGACCGCACTGGGTTTTCGTCTTTTGAACTTTTGTATGGACGTTCAGTTAGGGGTCTCTTTGTCCTACGTGAACTATGGGAAAACAAAGAGACTAGTATTGATGATAGGACTACGTATCAGTATGTGGTAGAACTGAAAGATAAGCTTTCTAAGAGTCAAAATAGTCGCTGAAAATGCTCACGGTAGTTCTAGTCGGTATAAAACTTACTTTGATCTGTAATCACAAGTTTGGAAGTTTGATCCTGGGGATGAAGTTTTAGTCCTTTTACCTGACAGTAGTAACAAGTTCCTGTTGTCTTGGATTGTAAGAATGATGTTGATTATCTGATAGGTGAAAAGGGAAAGTCAAAGTTGTATCATGCAAGCTTACTCAAGTATTATCGGAGAGCTTGTGTTTCTTTGGCTAATATTCCTGATGTTGAAGATCCTAATGTGATAGATAAATCTCCACTATCTGTTCAGTTTTGTTTAGAGAGAAGCCTTGGATGAAAATCCTCATTTGCCTTTGACCCCAGATGGACATGAAAGTGATGCATTGCTCAGTTATCTTAGTGTTTCCTCCGACCTTAATAAGGATCAGAACAGTGATGTAAAGATTCTATTAAAGGAATTTTTTTGTGTTTTCTGAATTACCAGGTTGTACTGAAACTATAGAACATGATATCATTCTTGCCTCTTCTGATAAGTTACAAATAAAAGTCTACCCAGTCCCCATTCATTTACAACCTCATTTTGAGAAAGAGGTAGATGATCTATTAGAGCAGAGAATTATACAGCCATCTTCATCTCATCTTCATATAGAATGGCCATTGATTATAGATCCTTAAATTCTGTCACTGTCTTCCATGCTGAGCCTGAGCCATCATGTATCATTGAAGAGGATTTACATAAATTTAGTGGAGCTAGATACTTTTCTGAATTAGATTTGACTAAGGCTTAGTAACAGGTACCCCTTTCTAACCAAGCCAAATCATTGACTGCATTTCCATCTCATCGTGGTCTTATGGAATTTACATGACTTCCTCTTGGTCTCATTAAGATCCTTTCTTGGAATGGTGTCTTTTTATAGGACTTTTATACCCAATGTGTCTTCATTGACACATTAGGTCGCTTGTCAGACTTATTTAGAAAGGGTGTAAAAAAAGAAGAAAAAAAAATCGGCAAAAATCTTCGGATATGTCGATTTTGAGTTACATGCATTTTGACTGACTGCCCGAGTCTCCCCTGAAATTTTGAAGTCCCCCTTGCATTTTCTATGGTGGTTGCTGCCACCTTAGATATACCTCAAAAATATTATGATTTTTCACATTACCTTCGAAAATTGGAAATTGCGACGTAACAAATAGACATAGAAAAAAAATAAGAGTATCTTTAGAAAGCATATAAAATTCTACAAAACATGAGACCAACATGCATTTTTTATGAATAATAAAAAAAAATATTGAAACCAATTTTTTAATAAAATTCATGAAAAATGATATGCTGTTTTTAGACAAGCTTTTATTTTTTTTAGTTTGCATGATATTTCGTCAGTTTTATCCTTCAGCAAAATGCCTTGAACATAATACCCCCCCCCCCCAAAAAAAAAAAAAAAAAAAGGGGTACTTTTAGCCTATGCGAGTTACCCGCTCGAAGATGTATTTTTTACTTATATTCATCATTCAGTCAAATGACTTTCTAGTCGATTATATTTTCGGAAAATTCTCAAAATACTAAAAAAGCAATACACATACACTAAAGGTCATCAAATACACGGTACTGATCTGTATCTGCATGGGAGCTTTCAGCAGGACAGGGCGTGGGACCTGTGATGCGAGCAGGGGCAGGCGCGCCACCTGTGGGACGAGTGGGGCGGGGCGCGCCACCTGTGGTACGAGTGGGGCGGGGCGCGCCACCTGTGGTACGAGTGGGGCGGGGCGCGCCACCTGTGGTACGAGTGGGGCGGGGCGCGCTACCTGTGGTGCGAGTGGGGCGAGTGGTCGAGCGGTGCCACCCATGGTACGAGCTACAAAATGAGCCATCAAACATTTTTTTCGGACTAAAATTGTGTCTAAAATCGTTGACGAAGACCACAAGAGTAATGTCCCAAGATATCAGCATTTTTGGGTTTTCGTACATTTTCATAGCTGTTTTGGTATTAACAAAAATTAGGTATTAGAATAATCTTCCTATAATATAATCCCCTATGATTTACCTTCATTGCGAAGTATTGTGGAAATTCCTAGCAAGTAATAGTATCTCACTAAACGACATTTGTTATAGTAGGGTCACAGCGATTTGTGGTGTCTATAGGCCTACATTGACCATTTCTAAAATTTTCTAATAAATCGCCCAAAAATCATAGTCATTCTGATTTCATATCTGAATAGCACAATCCTTCAACTATAATATACGGAAGCCAAATTTTAGAAGTCGACCTTGTCATTTTTTTTTTTTTTTGGTGAATAGATTACAAAGATGACTGTTTGAACAGTCCAAGTAGGCCTATTTTTAATATGTCGCTTTTATAAGAAGCAATTGAAAATATTGCAAAAAGTAAGTGCAACAAGCACAAGATTGTTTATTTAGCTACAAAATGAGCCATAAAACTTTTTTTTTTTTTTTTTTTTTTTTTTTTTAACCAAAATTGCGTATGCTTTCGTAAGTTATATCAAAATGTCAAATGATGAATGTAGGTAAAAAATACATCTTCGAGCGGGTAACTCGCATAGGCTAAAAGTACCCCCATTTTTTTTTGGGGGGGGGGGATTATGTTCATTTTGCTGAAGGATAAAACTGACGAAATATGGTGAAAAAAAAGCTTTTCTATAAACAGCATATCATTTTTCGTGAATTTTTAATTTTTTTTTTTTTTTTTTTTTTTTTTTTTTTCCCATAAAAAATGCATGTTGGTCTAATGTTTTATAGAATTTTATATACTTTCTAAAGATACTCTTATCTTTTTCTATGTCTATTGGTTATGTCACAATTTCCAATATTCGTAGGTAATGTGAAAAATCACAATATTTTCGTGGTATATCTAAGGTGGCAGCAACCACCTTAGAAATTGCAGGGGGGACTTCAAAATTTCAGGGGAGACTCGGGCAGTCAGAAACTCATTGAAAATGCTTGTAACTCAAAATTAACAAATCCGAAGATTTTTGACATAAAAATGACAAGACGGTCTCCTTAAAATGATCAAGTGAACAACTAAATAATTTTGAACAAAAAGTTGCTCTTTCTAATGATCCAGTACTCAAGATCCCTGACCGTAACTTAATTTTTGTTCTCTGATCAGATGCCTCTAATATTGGAGTAGGAGCTGTTCTCCTCCAGTATGTCAACAACCACCCATTTCCAGCAGCCTATGCTAGTTGTAAGCTTCTGGATTGAGAGAATAGATACTACACCATAGAGAAGGAATGTTTGGCAATTGTATTTAGAGTACAGAAATTTGATTATTATTTGAGAGGACAGGAATTCATCCTTGAAGTTGATCAGAAGCCATTGATCTATCTTAAGAATTTTAAGGGATCAAATAATAGGATTGTTTGATGGGCTTTAGGATTACAGTCATATAGTTTTAGGCTTGTCCATATTGCTGACCAAGATAATGTTGGTGCAGACTTGTTGAGTCGTTCGGATGAATGAGTCTCTTTTTATCTATCCTAGGATAGATACTTCAGGGGGGGAGCTGTGTGAAGGAAAGTGTCTTTTCTTCTTTTTAATTCATTTTTGTTACATTCTGCACAGATGCTTGTGCTAATTAGAGGGTTCAGGGTTCAGTGTTTTGGTCGAATCCTTTGAACGGATCAGTTGTGATTTGCCAGCCTGGGTTCATTACACTGCGAAGTCTTGGCTGTTGAGGTATGACAATTTTCTTTTTTGAGTTATAGTGATGGTAGCATTTGTTTTTATTATTTTTTGTTGTATCAAGAAAAGGAATTATTGCTCATGTAATGTTCTGTGATATTTGTTTAGTGAATAGGACTCTACTCTTGACTAGGGCCGGTTTTGAGAGGTGTCCTGAAAACATCTGATCTAGGTCTGGCTGATCATGCCATCTTCCTTTCGTATTTCTCATGGTATTTGGTGCTCCATCGCTTAGTTCTTTTCTGTGGAAAGGGATTATAGTGTTTACTGTGAATTGTATGTAAACTGTGATCATCTGACAGTAGAGGGTACTAATTTTCTTTATTTACTTTACGCCTGTCTGTTGATTTTATTCTACTTTTGATTTGTACTTTAATTTTCATTTGTTGGATTATGTATTTTATTATTACTTCTCAGTGATATCTTCTGTTAATTCTGCTTGTATTAACTGTACTGTTTACCCTTTTCTTTTGTACATGACGTATGCCATAAGTTGGATTTTTTGTTAATTTTTGCAACTTTCCATATTGTTATTAATATAGCCTCAATTTTGTGTTATTTTATTTTGTCGGTTTGGTCGCTTCACCAGTCTTCCATTATTGTTTGTGTAAAGATTAATTTGTAACTGGTTTATTAGCCAGTATGATATTCTTTTGGTTTTGATTATTTTGTTTCATTTACTTACCATTTTTGTTATGTTAATTTTGAATAATTGTTTACTGTCATTTCTTATGTCATGATATTACTGTCAATAATAGCAATAAATTGTGTATAAGGTAATCTTGTATCTGGTTTTCTAACCTTGAGCAATCCTTTGATTATTTATTGAATATTAAGAACCTGGCACTCATAGGGCAAAAATAAGAAAAGAAACGAGAAGGCAGCAAGAGTGAGAAAGGGAGAACATAGAGATGCAACGATCAAAGACACCGTGCTGGCCAGAGATAAGTATTTTACATAGCCTTATTTTCTGACAATTATGGCTAGTAATAATTATTTTTAATGCTCCTATACCATTTTCCATTTGCTATATTTCACATTGATTGAGACATTTGAATCAAATTATTTAAAGATATCATTATTATTTTTTCTATTATAAATGTTATTAATACTATCATTATTATTGTTTTTATTATCATCTTATAATTATTATTGTTATTATCACCATAATTATTATTGCCATTTTTATTGTTATTTTTATTGTTATCTTTATCATTATTATTATCATTACCATTACCATCATTATCATTACCATCATTATCATTATCATCATCTCAATCATTTTTACTATAGTTGTTATTATTATTATCTTTATCTTTATCATTATTATTATTTTTTATCTTTATCATTATTATTATTTTTATTATTATTAATATTATTATTATTAGTAGTAGTAGTATTATCATCATTATTATTATCATTATTATTAGTCACTATTATTACTACTATTATTACTACTATTATTATTATTAAAGGCGCCAACTTCGAATGCCCTTTTTATTATTACTACTATTATTACTATTATTATCATTACTATCATTAGTATTATTATTATTTTCATTATTATTATTGTTATTGTTATGATTATCATCATTATTATTATTGTTATTGTTATGATTATCGTCATCATTATTATTATTGTTATTGTTATCATTATCATTATTGTTACTATTATTATAATCAGCATTATCATGATAATGCTGATATTTATTATTGTTGTTATTATTATTTTCATTATCTTTATTATTATTATTATTATCATAGTTATTGTCATTATTATTGTCAATTATTATTATTTATTCAATATCACCTTATATTACATTACATTATTACAGATCATTATTGTTTATTATTACCATTTCATTACATCTTTATTATTATCATCATTATCATTATTATTATTATCATCAGTCATCATTCAATCATCATCATTAATTGATTTAAAATTACTTTTATCATGGTCATTATCATTATCAGCATTATCAATAACTATCATTTATGTTCTTGTGTCTATTATTATCATTACTATCAGCATTATCATGATAATCACCAATTTTATTATAAATTCACCATTTTTTTTATTATAATTGTTATTATTATAATTTTTATTTTGAATATCATTATTGTTTATTAATAATATTATTATTATATTACTATTATTAATGATATTTGTTACTATCATTATTATTATCATTATCAAATATAATTGTTTATCATTTTTATTTTAATTATTTATTATCATCATTTTTGTTATTATTATTTGTTATTACTATTTACTGTATTATGATTTAATGTTGGTACTAAGTCGAACCAAATTGATTATTAATTATTTATTATGTTATCATGTAACTTATCATTTTTATCATTTATCATTGATCCAATAATGAATTGATTTATTTCATTTCTATTTTATAATGTTTTTTTTGGTTTTTTATTTTAAAATTAATTTTCTCATTTATTTTCCCATTGGTTCAAGTGTCAAAAATCCCCTTCCGCCCCCCCACCTAGTAAAAAAAAAAAAGCGAAAAGTGGGTTTAAGGGGGGCACCCCAAAAGTTTCAAAACCCCCCCCGTTTGCGGAATTT
>NW_020868981.1:171557-188751 GCF_003789085.1 Penaeus vannamei | reverse complement strand
AAATAAATCCCCCATTTTTTTTTTTAAACCGAATAAAGACCCCAATTAAAAAAAAGTGGTTTTAATCTAGCATAGCATCAAATTGTTTTAAGATTAGAATAAAATAAAAAAAAATAGAAAATAAAAAAATTAAAGCCTATCACGGTTTTCGTATGGATTAAAAACTCATATGCTATATATATATATGTTACTTAATGCATCGATAGTCGTGTATAAAAAGTATAGTTTATCTCTGTGGAATAAAAAAAATATCGTTGTTTATCATACATCAGGCAGCCGACCCTGATCACCTGTCCCTCGTACAAACGAATAATTGTTATCGTTTGCAGTATGTCTCTCTCTCTTTCAACCCCGTTAACTAGAACGGCTTTAATGGGGTTACAAAAAGTGTTCATTCGGGGATTGAAAGTTAACAGAACTAGATGATATTATTTTCTTTTATCTCCGAGCATTTGCATTGTCGAAGCGAATGCGAAGCAGGAGTGAAACAAAACAAAAAAATAAAATGGAAATTGAAAAAAAATCGTAAAGCGCGGAGGAATACACGTGTGTGTGTGTGTGTTGTGTGTGTGTGTGTGTGTGTGTGTGTGTGTGTGTGTGTGTGTGTGTGTGTGTGTGTGTGTGTGTGTGTGTGTGTGTGTGTGTGTGTGTGTGTGTGGTGTGTGTGTGTGGTGATTATGAAAATATTTATTAGTAGGATAGCTATTATATTCATTAAACAATGAAATTGGTAACTGTCTGAAAGTATTTGAAAGAGAATATAAGATTTTTTAATCAATATGTATTTAACAGGATCAACCATTCTTTCTTTAAGTTAAAACTTATATCTGTTGTCTCATTCTCCCTCTGTTTCTCTCTCTCTTTCTCCTTCTCTCTCTCTTTCTCTTATCTCTCTCTCTCTCTCTCTCTCTCTCTCTCTCTCTCTCTCTCTCTCTCTCTCTCTCTCTCTCTCTCTCTCTCTCTCTCTCTCTCTCTCTCCCCTCTCTCCCTCTCTCCCTCTACCTCCTCCCTCCCCTCTCTCTCTCTCTTTCTTCTCTCCCCCTCCCTCCCTCCTCCCTCCTCCCCACCCTCTCTCCTCCATCTCCTCTCCCTCCTTTACCTCCCCACCCCTCTCCTCCTCTCTCTCCTCCCCCCTCTCCCTCCTCCCTCTCCTCCCCCCCACCTCTCCTCCTCTCCTCTCCTCCCCCTTCCCCCCCTCTCTCTCTTTCCCTCCTCCCTCTCCTCTCCTCTCTCTCTCCTCTCCCTCCCTCCCTCCCCCACCTCTCTCCCTCTTCTCCTCTCTCTCTCTTCTCTCCTCCCCTCCTCTCCTCTCCCTCTCTCCCCACCTCCTCTCCTCTTCCCCCTCTCTCCTCTCTCTCTCCCTTCCCACCTCTCCCTCTCTCCTCTCCTCTCTCTCCTCTCCCCAAGATCTGAGCATCATAAATCAGCATCACCTTCTCTAACTCCCGCCCCAGGTGATGCCCTGGGAACGCGCGCGAGTCAAAACAAATGGCGCTTGAGTTGGACTTTTCTTGTCTCTTCTTCCGGTGAGGGAGAAGGGAGAGATGGGTGGAGGAGAAGGGGGAAGGGGGGGAGAAGGAGGAAGAGATGGGTGGAGGGAGAGGGGGGAAGGTGGGAGAGAGGAAGAGAATGGGTGGAGAGAAGAGGAAGGAGGAAGGGTATGAGGAAGGGAGGAAGAGAAGGAGGAAGGGAGGAAGAAAAGGAGGAAGGGTGGAAGAGAGAAGGGGGAAGGGAGGAAGAGAGGAAGAGAGAGGGGGAAAGGGAGGAAGAGAAGGGGGAAGGGAAGAAGAGAGAAGGGGGAAGGCAGGAGTAGATGGAGGGAGGTGGAGAGAGAAGGGGGAAGTGTGGAAGAGATGTGCGGAGGGAAGGTAGAGAGAGAAGGGGGAAGAGAGGAGAGTGAATGGGAAAGAGAGGAAGAGAATGAAGAAATTCATAAACAACCTGTGTGAAATGAGCGGAGGTGAGAACACTTTCGAAAAAAACAATGAATCGAGGATACATTCGAGTGCAAAAGCACGTCTGTCTTGGTATCTAACCGCCCTCAACGTATAAGGAAAGCAACATAAACAAATGAACGACTTTAATTAAGGGAATCTGGGTTCTAAAACTTCCTTTGGCGTTGATGATAAGCGAATCCAGGACAATGCATAAGATCCAATTCTCTTGTGGATTGCAAATCCCTCTATCTATAGCGTAAAGAAGTATAGAGAAGATGAACAGTAAGCTAGAGACTTAATTGAAGGGGTTTGAGTGTGCGGGGTTGTGTTAAATCTTCTTATTCTTCTTCGACTTATCCTTATTCTTTTCTACTTCCTTTTCTTCTCCATCTCTTTCTTCTTCTTTGTCTTCGTCTTTTCTCTTCCTTCTTCTTTTTCTTCTCCTTCTTTTCCCTTTCTTCTTCTTTGTCTTCATCTTTTCTCATTCTTCTTCCTTTCTCCTCTATATTCGTATTATTATTTCTGCTTTATTTTTACCTTTTTCTTCTACTTCTTCTTCTTCTTCTTTTTCTACTTCTTCTTCTTCTTCTACTTCTAGTAATTACTTACAAAAATAACACAAAAAATGATATCGTTACGCAAGAAAAGACAAAAAGAACAAAAAGTCAAAGACAGCCATCTTTTATATATAAAATAGAAAAAAATGAATACTATAATAGGACAAAGGCAGTCGAACAAAGAAAAAAAAAAAAAAAAAAAAAAAAAAAAAAAAAAATATATATATATATATATATATATATATATATATATATATATATATATATATATATATATATATACATAACAAAAACAAGAAAATAAAACACGAAAACTTAAATACTATCTTCAAAGAGACAAAGAAACTCAAACAAAAATTTCTTCTGAATCAAGAAAACAACAACAAAAAAAAACAGTGTCTCGAAGTCTCGAAGCCATGAAGTCTCGAAGCCTTGAAGTCTCGAAACCACGAAATCTCGAAGCCTTGAAGCCTCAAAACCATGAGATCTCGAAGCCTTGAAGTCTCGAAGCCTTGAAGTCTCGAAGCTTCAGTAACACACAAGCTATTGATTGGCAAGCATCGACATCGTGTGTTCCGGGAGGGCTGAAGTCTTCTCTAATCCTCTATAGGGTTCTAATCACGTGGATTTTTTCTCTATTTTCTTTGTTTATGTGTTTAACTTCCCCGTTTATTTTCTCCTTTTATGCTTTGTCTTTCGTGGCGTTTTTTGTGTGTTATTATTAGAACGTTTATGTATGAGGAAATATATAGATTGATAGGTAGGTAGAGGCATGTATCTTTCTTTCTTTCTCTCTCTCTCTCTCTCTCTCTCTCTCTCTCTCTCTCTCTCTCTCTCTCTCTCTCTCTCTCTCTCTCTCTTCTCTCTCTCCTCTCTCTCTCTCTCTCTCTCTCTCTCCTCTCCTCTCTCTCTCTCTTCCTCTCCCTCCCTTTATTTCCTCTCTCCCTCCCTCTCTCTAACTCTCTCTCTCTCTCTCTCTCTCCTTCCCATCTCCCAACCCTATCTCTCTCCTCATTTCTTCCTCCCCATCTCCTGTTTTCCCACTTTCTCTACATTCCTTTCTCTCTCTTCTCTCCTCTCTCCTTTCATCCCGTCTCCCCTCTCTCCATCTCTCCTATCTCTCCTCTCCTCTCTCCATCTCCCCTTTCTTCTCTCTCCTCCCTCCTCTCTCCCCGTCTTCCCTCTCTCCATCTCTCCTTTCTCTCCTCTCCTCTCTCCTTTCTCCCCGTCTCTCCTCTCTCCATCTCTCCTTTCTCTCTCTCTCTCTCTCCATCTCTCCTTTCTCTCCTCTCCTCTTTCTCTCCTTCTCCTCTCCTCCTCTCTCCTCCTCCATTCTCCCCTCTCTCCATCTCCCCTCTCTCTCTTCTTCTCTCTCCTCCTCCTCTCTCCCGTCTCTCCTCTCTCCATCTCTCCTTCTCTCCTCTCTCCATCCCCTTTCTCCCCTCTCTCTCCATCTCCCCTTCTCCCTTCTCCCCTCTCTCTCTCTCCTCTCCTCCTCTCTCCTTTCCTCTCCCTCTCCCTCTCTCCCTTTCTCCTCTCCCCTCTCTCACCTCTCCTCTCCTCCCTCCCCGTCTCTCCTCTCTCCTCCATCTCCTCTCTCCTCTCCCTCTCTCCATCTCCTTTCTCCCACTCTTCTCCCCCTCTCCCGTCTCTCCCTCTCCCCTTATGCGGTCTAGTTACTCCCCGAAGGAACCCCGAAGGACTCCTGTTACACGTCTCGTCTGAGGGTCTGAGCGTGACGTTGATGTGACGAAGGTGACGAAGGTGAGGGTGAAGGGTGTGACGGAGAAGGAGGAGGGAAAGGGGAAAGGGGGGTGAGGGGAAAGGGGGAGGTGGAGGGGGAAGGAGGGAAGGGGGAAAGGGGAAGAGGAAGGGAGGGAGAAGGGGGGGGGGGAGGGGAGAAAGGGGGAAAGGGGAGGGAAGGGGAGGGTGGAGAAGGAGAAGAAGAGGAGGGAAGGGAGGGAGGTGGAGAAGGAAGGGGAGGGAAGGGAGGGAGAAGGGGGGGGGAGGAGAAGAAGGGAGGTGGAGAAGGAAGGGGAAGGAGGGAAAGGGGAAGGGAAAGGAAAGGGAGAAGGGTAAGGGGAGGGTGGAGAAGGAAGGGAAGGTGTGACGGGAGAAAGGGAAGGGGGGGGGAATAAGGGGGAAGGGGAAGGAGAGGAGGAGGAGGGAAGGGGGGGGGTTGGGAGAAAAGAAGGGGAAGAGGGAAGGGGGGTGGAGAGGATGGGGAAGGAGAGGGTTGGAGAAAGGGGCGGAAGGGAGGTTGGGGAAGGAAAGGGGAAGGGGAGGGTGTGAAGGAAAGGAAGGGGGGGTAGCGAAAGAAAGGAAAGGGAGGGGAAGTGGAGGGGGGGCGAAAGAAAGGTAAAGGAAGAGGGGAGGAGGGGAGGAAAGGAGGGAAGAGGAGGGATCGGGATGAAGGGAGTAAGGGGCACGGGAGAGGGGGAGGGACGACGGAAGGGGGGGGAGGGGGGGGGAGGGGAGGGGGTGATGTGACACGCGAGCTTTATGGCTTTTCCTGCCACTGGACGCAGAAGGGGAGGGGGGGGGAGGGGGAGGAAGAGCGAGACAGAGGAGAAGGGGGAAGAGAGGAAGAAATAAGAGGAGGCAGGAGGAGAGAGGGGAGGAGAGAGGGTATGGGAGAATAATAATAAATGGATATAAGATATATATATATATATATATAATATATATATATATATATATATATATATATATATATATATATATATATATATATATATATATGTTTTTATACACAAACACACATATATATGTATATCATATCATTTGATGGTCATGGAAATTGCCCTTTTTTCCTGTTTTTGAATCCAAGAGTAAATAGAAATTACTGCAAAATATGGTTTTGTTGCAGGCATATATATATTTTTTTCATTGCATTAACTATTTTTTTGAATGGTTCTGGACAATCTCAACTTTCTCTTACAATCCTCTATTATCCTAAAAATCAATATCCGAAACATCACTTCATTAAATTCATCCAAATAACTTCCACATCATCACGTGACCATTCGATGAAAATACCATCAGAAAGAGACGATGACTCACATTTTATAAATTGACTCCATTTTCTCGTGTCCTTAGGGTACAGTCTACTAAAGAGGAGGCACCTTTTGCTCTCAAATTAATCGAAGTGATGTTTGTCAGAAGCTGGCAATAGCTTCAATTTGTACGTCGTTTGGCGGGACATTTTTTTTTTCCCGCCATTAAAATCTCATCAGCACTTCGTTGGCGTCGGTGTATCATCTTCGCGAAGTGATTACCGAAAAGGGAAGCTCATAGGGATCGTATCTTTTGTTTGTCCAAATTTGATTGTTTTTTGGGGTTGATGACAAGGTGATTAGCGAGAGGCCAATAAGACTTGTTTATTTGTTTATATGTTTTGCATTATTTTGAAAGATCCTCCGAAAACTCGCGTGTTTGTTGCACGACAGTTAATATTCTAATACTGATATTTCCTTCTTGAACAACTGTGCATGGGTCGATTTACCTATATAATAGATTTTAAATTGTATCATCGCTGGCATATATTTTGGAACATCTAGTTTTAAAGATATATTCCCAAAACATCAAAATTTCTTTTTTTTGGCAACGAGAAAAAAAAATGCAGAACCAAACTCATACAATAGAAAAAATATATATATTTCTATTTTTTTAGCAACAAGAAAAAAAGTCAGAACCAAACTCATACAATAGAAAAAAAAATATATATGTATATTTTTTTTAGGGAGGGATATAAAGTAAGCAGGGTCGAAGTTGTGACGTCACGAAGAAAGTGTGACCTTTGGGGAAATGAGCGAGCCAAGAAGGTCATGTTTTGCTGATGGATGGTGGGATATCATTATTTTTGCTTGTCAAACTTCTGGGAAGTTTCTGGAAGCTATTTGTCTCTCTTGTTCGTCCCTAAAGTCGATTTTGGTTAATTTTATATTATTTATCATGTTTGATTCAAGGTATCTTGTATTGACGCTTATATGCACACCAACACACCACACACACGCACACACACACACACACACACACAAACACACACACACACACACACACACACACACACACACACACACACACACACCACACACACACACACACACACACACACACACACACACACACACACACACACACACACACACACACACACACACACACACACGCACACACATCTCTCCGCGACCCATATATTTCTCTTCTCAACTCGTCGTTCACATCTACCCAAAGTGCTTCCCTTAAAAACTCTAACTCGCCCTCATCAACACCCTCTCTCTCACGCACGCACGCACGCACGCACTCAAACACACATCCCCTTTCCAAAGCAAACACATACACGCACACACTTCCCCTGCTTTCCCTCCTCCTGTCTACACGTATCGTTCTCCCTCTCTGCCCTTCCCCCTATTCATCCACACCTATCTTTCATCCACATTCTTCTCCACACGCCCCTCCCTTCCCCTCCAACACATACAAGATTTCCATCCACATCCCCGCCCCTTCTCATTCACATACTCCCTCTCAATTCTTCCCCACATATTCTCCCTCTTCTCCTTCCTTCCTTCCTTCCTCCCTCCCCTCCTCTCCCAACCCCACACTCTTCCACCTTTCCTCCCCTCCCTCCGTCCTATCATCCCTTCTCCCTCCCTCCTCCCTCCTATCCACTCTTCCACCTTTCCCTCCCCTCCTCTCCCACCCCCACCCATCTCCCTCCCCCTTCCTCCCTCCCTCCCTCCCTTCTCCAACCCCTCCCTCCCACCCTTGCCTCCCCCAAACCTCCCACACCCTCCACCCCCCCCCCCTTCCACCCTTCCACCCACCCACCCACCCATCTCCCTCCCCCTCCTCTCCCACCTCTTCACCTTCCCTCCCTCCACCCACCCTCCACCCCCCCCCCCTCACCCTTCCCTCCCCCTCTCCCTCTCCCACCCCACCTCCTCCCCCCTCAACCTCCCACCTCACCCTCCCCCCTCACCTCCCTCCCACCCTCACCCCTCCCACCCTCACCTTCCTCCCACCCACCCCTCCCTCATACACGCACACGTATGCACACTTCACACCCCGCTCGTTAAGCACAGCCTCACACTTGGTTTCCCCGTCATGCTCGCTTTCCTCCCACCCCAAAATATGCAGCTTAGCACAATCCATAATCTGTTTACTCCCTTAGAACGGGGTCCCGGTGATCACTTTTAAACGTGTATAGAACGTGTTTGAGGACAGAGGCGGGTTTTTTAGGGGGTGACACCTCTATTTTTTTTCTTTCTTTCTTTCTCTCCGGTTTTATATTCTATTCGAGTTTGTGTGTTTGAGGATTTATTATTTTGTTTATCTTTATGTTCATGTGTGTAGCCATTTTTTTCGTGTATTATTTACATCAGGAATGAGACGAGGTTTTAAGGGGGGACACTTTTTTTTTTTCTTTCTCCCCGGTTTTATATTCTATTCAAGTTTGTGAATTTGCGGATTTATTCAATATTCTGTTTATTTATCTTTATCTGTTTATTTATCTGTCTGTTTGTGATAGCGTTTATCAGCCTAGTTATTCATTTTTTCGTGTATTATCTACATCAGCATAATTATCACAGGGATTTGGTTACCTATTCACTTAGCTCTACGTATATTCATCTATTCATTGATTCATTTATTACTCACATGTCCATCTAGGTTCTTATCTTTATTCAGGTATTTACTTATCTATCCATTTACCCATATTAACGATGCCATTATTACGTCACATTATCAGCTATCTATTAATTTGTCTGTTCGTACTTTTGTTTACGATATTATTCTTACTTACTTCTCTTACTTATCTTATCTATCTATTTACCCATATTAAGGATGCAATTATTACGTCACATTATCAGCTATCTATTAATTTGTCCGTCCCTTCATTTCATTAACCGTTAATGAATAATAATAATAAATAATAATAAATGTGTCTGCTCCCATAACCTATTGATTTACTTATTTATTTGCTCACTTATTTAATTATTCCTGTTTCTATTTTGTTTCTAATCTCATCTATATGTTTTTTTTACTGTTTCATTATAAATTAGTAACTTATTTTATTATTCCTAACTCTTTTTTTCTAATTTTCTATTTTTTTCTATATATTTTTACTGTTTCGTTATAGATTAGTAACTTACTTAATTATTCCTAACTCTTTTTTTCTAATCCCATCTTATTTTCACTGTGTTCATTATAGATTAGTAATTTATTTAATTATTCTATCTCTATTTTGTTTCTATTCTTATCTATATCTATTTTTACTGTCCTTCATTATAGTTTGATTGGTTTTGTCCATTCAGTATTAATCTCATTTATGTTAGAGAGAAATAGAAAACACGCGACATATGGGTAAGTATAGGATAGGAATTGATCTCGGTATAGATTTGGATACGGTCACGTGGGAAAAAGAGATAATGATAAAATTAGTGGAGAGGGAGATCCGAGAATTATGGATGTAGGCGAACGAGGATAATCGGGGGATAAGTATAAGTGGACTCACATACACTCTCTGTCTGTCTGTGTCTGTCTGTCTCTGTCTCTCTCTCTCTCTCTCTCTCTCTCTCCTCTCTCTCTCTCTCTCTCTCTCTCTCTCTCTCTCTCTCTCTCTCTCTCTCTCTTCTCTCTCTCTCTCTCTCTCTCTCTCTCTCTCTCTCTCTCTCTTCTCTCTCTCTCTCTCTCTCTCTCTCTCTCTCTCTCTTTCTCTTTCTGTCTTTCTCTGTCTCTCTTTCTCTCACGAATACGCGCACGCACTCACGCACACATACGGAAAGAGATAGAGAGATAGATAGATAGAGATAGAAGAGATCGATAATAGAATAGAGAGATAGAGAGAGATAGAGAGATAAGAGAGGTGGGGGGAGACAGAGAGATACGCACGACAAAAAAAAAAAAACATTTTAACCATTTATACAAATCGAAGAAGAGGCAAAATAATAATAATAAAAAAACTAAATGCCAAAGAAAAATAAATCCATCTTGTACTTGAAAAACAGACCGTAAATAACGCCATGGCTACAAGATAGACACGCTACCATAAATAAATAAAAAACATATATATATCTTCCATCACTGCTCCGTATCGAAACAAGAAAAAAGAAAATTAAAAACACAGAAAAGAGAACATAACAGTGTGTGTGTGTGTGTGTGTGTGTGTGTGTGTGTGTGTGTGTGTGTGTGTGTGTGTGTGTGTGTGTGTGTGTTGTGTGTGTGTGTGTGTGTGTGTGTGTGTGTGTGTGGTGTGTGTGTGTGTGTGTGTGTGTGTGTGTGTGTGTGTGTGTGTGCCGTGCATACACACAAACAGCACACACATCCTGATATGACCGTTAATAACACGTTACCATAAATGTTATAAAATAATAATATTACAAAAAAAAAACTATATATATCTTCCACTGCTGCTCCGTATTGAAACAAGAAAAAAAATCAGAAACACAGAAAAGAAAATATATGAGGATTCACCTCTTTATACAATCATCAGAAAGAGAGAGAGAGAGAGAGAAGAGAGAGAGAGAGAGAGAGAGAGAGAGAGAGAGAGAGAGAGAGAGAGAGAGAGAGAGAAGAGAGAGACGAGGAGAGAGAGAGAGAAGAGAGAGAGGACGAGAGAGAGAGAGAGAGAGAGAGAGAGAGAGAGGAGAGATGATGAGAGAGAGAGGATAGAGAGGAGAGAGAGAGAGAGAGAGAGAGAGAGAGGAGAGAAGGAGAGAGAGATGAGAGGAGAGAGAGAGAGAGAGAGAGAGAGACAGACAGGGACAGACAGACAGAGCAAGAGGAGATCGAAGTTCCTTATCGTGGGCTAAAGATAAGCCCTTCTTGTGCGGAAATCCTATCGGCGATCAGGTAATATAGCGATACTAATTTTGATTAATTAAATGGGATGTGCTTCCTTTTTCTTTATATTTCACTATTTCGAGTTATATTTTCAGCTTTGTTTTATTTCTATTTTTAGTTTATTTTCAGCTATTTTCGTTATTTTCAGGTTTTTTATTTTTATTTTTTAGTTATTTTCAGCCTTATTTTTATTTTTAGTTATTTTCAGCTTTATTTTAATATAATTTTTAAGTTATTTTCAGCTTTGTTTTATTTTTATTTTGCTTAGCTTTCTTTCCAAGCTTTGTTCTGTTTATTTTATTTTTTGTATTTTCAAGCTTTGTTTTTATTTTAGTTATTTTCAGCTTTGTTTTTTATTTTTTATTTTTAGTTATTTCAGCTTTGTTTTTATTTTTATTTTTTAGTTTTCAGCTTTGTTTTTATTTTATTTTTATATTTTCAGCTTTGTATTTTTATTTTTAGTTTTTTCAGCTTTGGTTTTTATTTTTAGTTATTTTCAGAATTTTTTTTTTTAGTTATTTTCAGCTTTGTTTTTATTTTTATTTTTAGTTATTTTCAGCTTTGTTTTTTATTTTTTATTTTTAGTTATTTTCAGCTTTGTTTTTATTTTTATTTTAGTTATTTTTCAGCTTTGTTTTATTTTTATTTTTATTATATTTCAGCTTTGTTTTTTTTTTTTATTTTTAGTTATTTTCAGCTTTAGTTTTCAGCTTTGTTTCGCTGGACCGTCGGAGTAATTTTTTTCTTCTTTTTAGTTCATTTCTCGTAATTTTTCGCTATTTCATTCCTTATCGAGGCGTAATGGCGCTGTTAGAAAGATGTGGACAGGAAAAGCCAAATAATCTCGATAATAAAGACAATAATAATGATAACGTAGGTCAGAATGAGATGAAGAGAAAGAAAATAGTTAAGGTAAATGATAAGTATGAGGAAAGGAGAGCGGTTTATTGATAGATAGATAGATAGATAGATGGGAGGGAAAAAGGAAGGAAGCCAGAGAGAGGGAGAGAGAGAGAGAGAGAGAGAGAGAGAGAGAGAGAGAGAGAGAGAGAGAGAGAGAGAGAGAGAGAGAGAGAGAGAGAGAGAGAGAGAGAGAGAGAGAAGAGAGAGAGAGAGAGAGGAGAGAGAGAGAGAGAGAGAGAAAGGTGAAAGAGTGAGAGAGAGAGAGAAAGACATATATATATATATATATATATATATATATATATATATATATATATATATATAGAGAGAGAGAGAGAGAGAGAGAGAGAGAGAGAGAGAGAGGAGAGAGAGAGAAATAGAGAAAGAAAGAAAGAAAGAAACGAGATATCGATACCAAAATCGTATACCAGAAAAGGCAGCAAAAAAAAAAAAAAAAAAAAAAAAAAAAAAAAAAAAAAAAAAAAAGGGCATAACCAAATCCTTTTTCCAGGGGGGATCATCGGCCAGAGCAATGAGTCCTGACAGGATTGAGTCCTACGTGAAATTTGGAATCAAGATTCAAGGAGAGCGGGGAGGGGCAGGGGTAGGCGTAGGGGAGAAGGGAGGTAGGGGAGGAGAAGGGAGGTGGGAGGAAAGGGGTGAAGGAGGTGAGAGGGAGGGGTGGGGAAGGAAGAGGAGAAGGAGGAAGAAGAGAGGGGAGGTAGGAGGAGAAGGGAGGAAGAAGAAGAAGGGAGGAAAAAGAAAAGGGGAGGTAGGAGGAGAGGGAGGAAGAAGAGAGGGGAGAGTGGGAGAGAGAAAGGGAGGTGGGAGGAAGAGGAGAAGGGAGGTAGGAGAGAAAGGGAGGTGGAGGAGAGGGGAGGGGAGGAGCAGAGAAGAGAGAGGGAGGAAGTAAGAGAAGAGGGAAGGTAGGAGGAGAAGGGAGGTAGGAGGACAGAGGTGGGGGAGAGAAGGGAGGTAAGGAAAAGGGGAAGGTGGGAGGAAGAGGAGAGGAGGGAGGTGGGAGGAGAAGGGAGGTTTGGGAGGAGAGGGAGGTGGGAGGAGAAGGGAGGAAAGGGAGAAGGGAGGTTGGGTAGGAAGAGGAGAGGGAGGTGGGAGGGGAGGGGAGGTAGGGAAGGAGAGGGAGTAAGAGGAAGAAGGGAGGTGGGAGGAAGAGTGGAAGGGAGGTGGGAGGAGAGGGAGGTGGGAGAGAAGGGGGTAGGAGAAGGGAAGGTGGAGGGAGGGGGAGGTGGGAGGGTATGGAGAGAGGGAGGTGGAGGAGAGGGAGGTGGGAGGAAGAGGAGAAGGGAGGTGGGAGAGGGAGGAGGGGGGAGAGAGGAGAATGGAGGTGGGAGGAGTAGGAGGGAGGTGGGAGGAGAAGGGAGGTGGGCAGGAAGAGGAGAAGGGAGGAAGAAGAGAGGGAGTAGGGGAGAAGGGTGAGGAAAGAGGAGAGGGGAGTGAAGGGAGGAAGAGGAAGAGGGGAGAGGGTATAACGGAGTAGTAGGAAGGAGGAAGAGGAAGGGGGATGGGAGAGTGAGGAAGAGAGAGGGGAGGTAGGAGGAGAAGGGAGGAAGAGGAGAGGGGAGGTGGGAGGAGAAGGGAGGAAGAGGAGAGGGAGACTGGGAAGGGAGGAAAGCAGGAGGGGGTAGGGGGAGAAGGGAGGTGGGAGGGAGAGGAAAAAAGAGGAAGAGGAGAGGGGAGGTGGGAAGGGAGGAAAGCACGGTGGGTGGGTGAGGGGGAGAAAGGAGGTGGGAGGAGAAGGGAGGAAGAGGAGAAGGGAGGTGGGAGGAGAAGGGACTTGGAAGGGAGAAAGAGGAGAGGGGACTGGGAAGGGAGGAAAGCAGGGAGGGGGGTGAGGAGGAGAGGGGAGGTGGGAGGAGAATGGAGGAAGAGGAGAGGTCAGAGGAAGAGGAAAGGGAGGAAGGTAGGGAGAGCAGGTAGGATAGGTGAGGGAGAGGGACAGTGATGTAGGTGAGAAGAGGAAGCGACTAAGAGAAAGGCGAAGAGAGGAAGTATAAGGGAAGAGAAAGAGAAGAGGAATAGAGGGAGACAGGAAGAGGGAATAGAGACGAAAGGATATAGGGATAAGAGAAGAAAGGAGAGACGGAAGAACCAGGAGAAGAAGAGGGATGCGAGAAGAATGGATAAACAGGAAAGAGACAGACAAGAAACATAAGAATTAAGCAGACAGAATAAAGGAAGGGGGAGGGGCGTATGCGATCAAAATAAGCTTCGATAATCCTGTCTGAGCCAGAAAGATGGAAGAAGGAAAATGAAGACAGAAAATGAGAGAGGAATGGTATTACGAGTGAGGGTCATAAATAGATAGACAGATTGATACATTGCAAGATGGAGAGAGAGAGAGAAAGAGAGAGAGAGAGAGAGAGAGAGAGAAGAGAGAGAGAGAGAGAGAGAGAGAGAGAAAGAGGAGAGAGAGAGAGAGAGAAAGAGAGAGAGAGAGAGAGAGAGAGAGAGAGAGAGAGAGAGAGAGAGAGAGAGAGAGAGAGAGAGAGAGAGAGAAGAGAGAGAAGAGAGAGAGAAGAGAAGAAGAAGACGAAGAAAGAGAGAGAAGAAAGAAGAAGAAAGAGCAAGAGAGAAAGTAAGAACTAGAAAAAAAAAACAAGGGAGAAGGAAATGAGAAAAGGAGAAGAAAGAAGAGAGAAAAGATAAAAAGAAACAAGGAAGGAAGAACAAGGGAGAAAGAGAGAAGGGAGAGAGGATATCAATTAAGAAAATGGAAGTTCCTGCCGTGTCGCATTTCCTACCTCCCCGGCTCGACCGAAAACAGGTTAGGCCGACAACCTCAACAGCCCGAGAGGTGATGTTATAGCAAGTTCGTTATAAGGAGCAAAATCCATTGCGATAGGTAGAGATGCAAATGGTAGATAGAGATAGAAGGACGAAAGAGAGTGAATGGGCTATAAGTATCGTTATTACTACTAATAGTAATGAGAGGGAAAGAGAAGTAAGAGAGAGACAGGAGGAGGGGAGAGAAGGAGGGAGGGAGAGAGAGAGAGAGAGAGAGAGAGAGAGAGAGAGAGAGAGAGAGAGAGAGAGAGAGAGAGAGAGAGAGAGAGAGAGAGAGAGAGAGAGAGAGAGAGAGAGAGAGAGAGAGAGAGAGAGAGAGAGAGAGAGAGAGAGAGAGAGAGAGAGAGAGAGAGAGAGAGAGAGAGAGAGGGGGGGGAGAGAGAGAGAAAGAGAGAGAGACAGAGAGAGAGACAGAGAGAGAGACAGACAGACAGACAGAGACAGACAGGGACAGAGACAGAAAGAGAGGGAGAGAAAGAGACTATTTGTATGTATTTGTAGCTACCAATTATTCTGACCTATGTAACATGAACATATATGCTTAATCTTATGCATATATATGTATTATATGTACATGAATGGATACTAATAACCACTTCAAACGCACTCCAAGACACACACATCGCAATTAGGAATAAGTGCGAAAACTGAAATAATATATTTTTTCCCGCCTATTCTAGTAATATATCAAATTCTTGCCACATATCACCAGACTACCCTTTCCTCCATACTCCTTCCTGGTATATTAACCTTCCTATAATGATTATTAAATTACTCTATTTTTTGTTCGTAGAGTTATCTTTTTTTGAGAGAGAGAAAGTGTAATTTGTCATTATAATATTTAGGGCTTATTATTATATTTGGGGCCGGGTAGAGGGTCATTAATTATGGGAGCTAACCTGGATTCGGAAAGTATGTGTGCGTTTGTGTGCGTGTGTGTGTGGGGGTGGGGGAGGAGTTGTGTGTGTGGTGTGTGTGTGTGTGTGTGTGTGTGTGTGTGTGTGTGTGTGTGTGTGTGTGTGTGTGTGTGTGTGTGTGTGTGTGTGTGTGTGTGTGTGTTTGAATAATTGGGTTATTGTGTGTATGTACACATGTGCGTTTCTCGATGTATGTAAAGTTAAAAGCGCAGTCATATATGTACGTTTCAGAAACTGTTTTCGTGAGTGTAAATATTGATAAAAATAACGAGAACTGTAATATGGTTTAACAGCAAAGAAACGTGAAGACGTAAATATTAATAATATTAAACATTGCGTTAAGAAAATTATATAAACAACAATACGATGGGATAAAAATGACATTCGTAATAAGGATAAAAATAACTATGATAAATATATATCTAACAGAATAATGATAATGAGAATAAACATAAATAAATATCAACAGTAATAACTAAAACAATATTGACGCTCATGATAATAATTATGATAATGATAATAATAATCATAACGATCTTGCAGTGTAGCAATAGCAATGGCAAGGATGATATTCTCATTTTGGTAAAGGAAGCCACACTCAATAGCAATAGCGCTGAGGGAGACCGTGTATAAAAGGCAAAGGAGCTAAAATCACGTTAAGTTATTAAGATTTTGCCTGGATATCGTAGTGCGGTTTTAAGATTTCATTATTCTCTTCCTGATTTATCTGTTTAGTTTTCTCATTTTCATCTTTCTTGTTGAGTATATTCTGTTTACATAGAGACGCTCTCATTTCTTCTCGAATCTTCCACGTTCTTCTGCGTAAGTCCCTCGAGTGATAAAAGATCCGGTCGTTTCCAAGACAGTTAATAATAGCAATGAAAAAGAAAAGCAATATATGAAAAAAAACAGCAAAAAAAGAGCAAGATGCTACCAGTTTATAGGTTGTTTTTCGCCAAATATTGGAAATGTTTCCCGAATCTCAATCATGTCGTTGCACCCGAACGAGGCTGTCAGATTATAGGGACGAAACAGGACTTCCCTGAACAAATAACAACGTGTTTTGGTGGATAATCACTAACCAAAATAAAATCGACTGTTATTATTAGTTTCTTTTTTGCTTTTCACTGGATGCCGAATTAATATCAATGTCGACATTTATAGACGCACTGCAATAAAGAAAATGGGAAATATAGACGAAGTGAAAGGCAGGTCGCTTATGGAACTAATAAACAAAAGACGGTAAATCAAGCGCTATCGGATCGCCATCAAGGAGATTAAAAACGGTATCGGACCTGCAAGGAGGAAGATAAAATTTAAAGTTCACATCATTTTATTTTTACTGTGTTATAATGGCGAATACTTTTATTGCAATTAGAGTGTTGGTTAATATATAGTGTAAGGATGAACATTATAATCGTTCTGTTCTGTGTACAATTAATGATGAGCTTGTGAAAAAAGATAAAAAATCCGAAGAAAACGATATGAATTACGAAGGAAGAACCAGGAAAACAAAAACAACAGAAAAAAGAAAAAGAAAAAAACTACACAAACGAAAAAAGATAAACGGACATAAGATCGAAACACAAGCCAGAGAAACGGGAAACAGAGAGAGAGAAAAAAAAGACAATAAGTGAAAAAGCACAAATGAAAAATTGCACAGATCATAAACAATCCATCTTTTCTTCAAGGAATTCAATAAAACGAACAGAAAGTGCGTTTCTCACTCGCCAGGCGTCCATGCGATCCAATCACTACTCGGTGAAAATAATGTTTCTCTTCAGTGGATCTATAATTGACAAAAATATTTTCCTCCTCCTCGTGTTTGTTGACTGATGGGAAAAGCAACGGAATTTCTCAAGTTGAGGTGAGTTAGCTGTCAGTATTAATACAGGGAGTTGTGGTTGGAATGTGATCTAGTGTTGTCAAGTGTATTTTTTTTTTTCTTTTTTGTCTCTCGTATTTGTTTCTTTTTTAAAATTATCTTAATGTTGGCGTGTATTTTTATCTCTCTCGTATCAACTTTTTTTATTTTGGATTATAATTTTTTGAAGGGTTTTGTGTTTTTGTTTACGTTTGCTACGTGGCTTGTATTTTTTCTTTCTTTCTTGTAATTAGCTTTGCTTGTGTGTTTTTGCTTATGTTTTATATGCGCAGGTGTTCTGGGTTTATTGTTATTGTTGTTTTTTCTGTTAATGAAATGTGCAGAAAACGAGTATGTTTACAATAGAAT
>NW_020868981.1:164057-166557 GCF_003789085.1 Penaeus vannamei | reverse complement strand
TATATAATATATATATATATATATATATATATATATATATATATATATATATATATATATATATTATATATATATATATAATATATATATATATATATATATATATATATATATATATATATATATATATATACGTATGGATATATATATATATATATATATATAATATATATATATATATATATATATATATAATAATATATATATATATATATATAATATATATAATTTGTTAACAAATATAATTTTGAGATATGCATAGGCATATTCACAGCTTTCCAATCTTTCTATTTTTCTACCCATATTCATATTCATATTCATCCAAAACGCAAGTCACCTGACGAATTCGTGTTTACCTAAAATCCACGTTGTTTTTGTTGTTTTTTTGGCGTTGTTTGCAGCCTCCCTTGCGACTCGGAGCACATCACCACTTCGAAATTGCGTCGGTGTAAATTTCAGTCAGTGATTAGCATTTTAATCAAATTAGATTAAACATTCACTTATCGTTATATTGGTTCGGCTAATGAGTCCAACTTCCATAATCACTAGGCCCGTAGTCCCTAGCACAAAGAATTGATACATTGGCGCGTAGATACGTACACGGAGGGTCACTGGTAATGAAGTTATCATATGATATAGAAATGCCGATGTGTACGCCCACGCACGCACACGATGTAGGTAAATGTGGTGGATAGGGTTATGTTTTTTTCGCGCACGCATGCACATACATAAGTATATACAGTAAACACAAATCTACGGAATAGGCACACCGACATAGCCGGGTTTGTTACAAGAAAAGAAGAAGAAAAAGAAGAAAAACAGGAACATATTGCACATCGGTATTTTCAGTCTCGGCGAATCTCAACCAAAAATAAAATAAAAATAAAAAGATAAAACTTAAAACATTTTCTTCCGGGAAACTATTAGATTCGAATTATTATTATCATACATTTTTTTCAATTTTCATTTTCATTCTTTTCATCTTCCTCTTCGAAAGAAAAGTCGTTTCAAAGTAAAAGAAACTGATATAATATTATGGAACTATTATTATCATGCATTTTTTTCACTTATCCTTTACATTCTTTTAATTTTCCTCTTTAAAAAATCATTTCAAAGTAAGAGAAACTAATATGATATTAGGGAACTATTATTATCATACATTTTCTTCGCTTTTCCTTTACATTCTTCTAATTTTCCTCTTTAAAAAGAATCATTTCAAAGTAAGAGAAACGGATATGATATTAGGGAACTAATATTATCATACATTTTCTTCACTTTTCCTTTACATTCTTCTAATTTTCCTCTTTAAAAAAATCGTTTCAAAGTAAGAGAAACTAATATGATATTAGGGAACTAATATTATCATACATTTTCTTCACTTTTCTTTTACATTCTTCTAATTTTCCTCTTTAAAAAGAATCATTTCAAAGTAAGAGAAACTGATATAATATTAGGAAACTATTATTATCATACATTTTCTTCACTTTTCCTTTACATTCTTCTAATTTTCCTCTTTAAAAAAATCGTTTCAAAGTAAGAGAAACTAATATGATATTAGGGATCTATTATTATCATACATTTTCTTCACTTTTCCTTTACATTCTTCTAATTTTCCTCTTTAAAAAGAATCATTTCAAAGTAAGAGAAACGGATATGATATTAGGGACCATAATGATAAACCCGCCCCAAAATGTACCCCTAATTACGCGAGAAAATTATAGCCCCGCGGTCTCCTTTGGGCACCTTTATGGACCTACGCCATGTCTTAATAGTCATCACATGCTGGGCTTTAGACCCTGGAATGATCAAGTTAATTGGACGTGAAGTAACTGCTTTGAAATGTGGGATGAAGATATCTAGACATTGTGATGATGGGAAGTAAGAAGAAGAAAAAAAAAGAAAATGAAATTAGATTTTTTTTTCTTCTTCTTCTTCTTCTTCTTCTTTTGTATGTCATATTTTTAATTTGATATGTATGTATATATTTTTTTTCCCTTGCCTCATTTCTGGTCTTCTTATGTGGATGAGATGACATATTGTGGGACTCTGCTCGTTGGGTCGGCAGCGTGGCTAACACACATGCATATATATGTGGATATATATATATATATGCATATGTATATATATATATATATATATATATATATATATATATATATATATATATATATATATGTCATACATACATACATATATATATATATATATATATATATATTATATATATATATATATATATATATATATTATATATATATATGCATATATATATATATATATATATATGCATATATATGCATATATATATATATATATATATATATATATATATATATATATATATATATATATATATATATAATATATATAATATATATATGTATATATATATATATATATATATAATATATATATATATATATATATATATATATATATGTGTGTGTGTGTGTGTGTGTGTGTGTGTGTGTGTGTGTGTGTGTGTGTGTGTGTGTGTGTG
>NW_020868981.1:149716-152216 GCF_003789085.1 Penaeus vannamei | reverse complement strand
GAATATAATCCAAAAGTTAACTTACATAGCCTGCACGATCACAAATAAGTAGTTTACAATATCTAAGATTTGATATGATTTTGAATCCTTTTCATACCCTATTAGATTATAAGATTCTATAATTATATATTAACGTGATTTTATGTCTAAAGCCTTTGAATTGTATAGCTTATAACTTTAACCAATGATTCATAGAGCAGAGCGTATTTTGTTATTTTCCTTTTTATAATCTATAACGAAGGTGTCAAATGCGCGGCCGCCCCATTCTACGTGCATCTCGCGGCACATTTGCCATTTCAGTCTGACAGTCGGCGCATCTGATTCAGCCATGACATTGAACCATTTACATGACTGATTCAGCCATGACAGTCGCCGTTTTACATGACTGGATTCAGCCATGACAGTCGGCCGTTTTACATGACTGATTCAGCCATGACAGTCGGCCGTTTTACATGACTGATTCAGCCATGACAGTCGGCCGTTTTACATGACTGATTCAGCATGACAGTCGCCGTTTACATGACTGATTCAGCCATGACAGTCGCCGTTTTACAACATGACTGATTCAGCCATGACAGTCGGCCGTTTTACATGACTGATCAGCCATGACAGTCGGCCGTTTTACATAGACTGATCAGCCATGACAGTCGGCCGTTTTACATGACTGATTCAGCCATGACAGTCGGCCGTTTTACACTGATTACCATGACAGTCGGCCGTTTTACATGACTGATTCAGCCATGACAATACCATGATTCAGCCATGACAGGGCCGTTTTACAAGACTGATCAGCCATGACACGACAGCCGTTTTACATGACTGATTCAGCCATGACAGTTTACATGACATGATTCAGCATGACAGTCGGCCGTTTTACATGACTGATTTAGCCATGACAGTCGGCCGTTTTACATGACTGATTCAGCCATGACAGTCGGCCGTTTTACATGACTGATTTTGACATGACATGATGATTCAGGGGCGTTTACAATTTTGACAGAGTGATTTGACATTGAAGTCAGTTTACATGACTGATTACACAGACTGGCCATGAACAGTCGCCGTTTACATGACTGATTTTTTTACATGACTGATTCAGCCAATCCTTCGTCTTTTGAAATTATCACTTAAGGTGCTGTCACGCCTAAGCATTTTTTTCAGTATTTTTTTTACAATTTTCTGAAATTTTGTCCATTTTTGAGCGAATTGTCGACTTTCCAGTCAGACGATAATGCTCGTTTCCGTCTGTAAACCTTTCCGTCAACTTTTTTTCAGCCAAGCATAGTCAAATCAAGAGCTATATTCGAGAATGTTTGTATTTATGTTAAATAAAATTGTACAAAAAATTGACGGAACAAGTGCTAGTGTGACAGTACCTTTATACTCTCTTACAGTTCTTTTTGTATTGTTGTGTTTTTGTAATGAATGAAATAGGTTATTACGTTTATAAGTCAATTATATGTGTAGGAGGTGGAGGTGGGGGTTGGAGGTGAAGGTGGGAGTGAGGTGGAGGTGGGAGTAGAGGTGGGAGTGGAGGTGGGTGAGAGGTGGAGGTGGAGGTGGGAGTGAAAGGTGGAGGTGAGGGAGGTGAGGTTGGAGGGGGGGGAGTGAGAGGAGGAGGTGGGAGTGGAAGTGGAGGTAGGGAGTGAGAGTGAGAGGTGGGAGTGAGAGGTGGAGGTGGGAGTGTGGAGGTTGGAAGTGGAAGTGGAGTGGAGGTGGGAGTGAAAGGTGGAGGTGGGAGTGAGAGGTGGAGGGTGGGAGTGGGAGTGGAGGTGGAGGAGATGGAGGTGGGAGTGGAAGTGGAGGTGGAGTGGGGGTGGAGAGTGAGGTGGGAGTGAAAGTGGATGGAGGATGGAAGGGAGGTGAGTGAAGTGGAGGAGTGGAGTGGTAGTGGGGGTGGGAGGTGAGAGGTGGAGTGGAGGTGGGACGTGGAGGTGTGGAGGTGGTGTGGAGTGAAAGGGAGGTGGAGGTGGGGGTGAGAGGTGGAGGTTGTAGTGAAGAGTGGAAGTGGAGGTGGAGGTGGAAGTGGAGGTGGAGGGAGGTGGGAGTGGATGTGGGAGTGGAGGTGGAGGGTGGGAGTGGGGTGGAGGTGGAGGTGGATAGATGGAAGGTTGGGAGTGGAGAGGTGGAGGTGGGAGTGGAGAGTGAGGTGGAGGAAGGTGGAGTGGAGTGGAGTGGAGTGAAAGTGGAAGTGAGGTGGAGTGGGAGTGAGAGGTGGAGAGTGAGAGGGGAGTGGAGTAGAGGTGGAGGAGGTAGGAGTGGATGTGGGAGTGGAGGTGAGGTGGGAGTGAGGGTGGAGGTGGGAGTGGAAGTGGAGTGGAGGGTGGAGGTGGAGGTGGGAGTGGAAGTGGAGGTGGGAGTGGAGGTGGAGTGGGAGTGAAGGGGTTGGAGGTGGTGGAGAGTGAGAGGTGGAAGGTGGGAGTGGAAGTGGAGGTGGAGGTGGGGGTGAGAGGTGGAGGTGGAAGTGGGTGGAAGTGGTGGAAGAGGTGGAGGTGGGAGT
>NW_020868981.1:124716-129716 GCF_003789085.1 Penaeus vannamei | reverse complement strand
TGGTGAGGATGGTTAGGTTGAGTGAGGTCTTGTTGGGGGGTGAGGTTGTGGGGTGAGTGAGAATGGTTGAGTTGAGGATGGTTGGTTTGAGTGAGGATGTTTGGGTTGAGTGAGGCTGTCGGGTTGAGTGAGGTCTCACTGGGTTGAGTGAGGCGCCTTTTGGAATGAGTGAAGCGTGTTAGGGCTAAGTGGCTCTAGGGTTAGTGAGACCTCTTTGGGTTGCGTGTGGAACTAGAGCAGAGTTGGCCAAACATCTTACATTCAAACATCTTCTTACATTCTTACATTCTTATATTTATTACATTCTTCAAACATCTTATTACCTTCTCGTACTTTTACGTACCCCCCCCTCTCCGTCCTTGGCTAAACAGTTTTAATTAGGATAGTGCAAATAATATACTAATTATGAAAAGGAGTGTTGGTCTAAAAAATCGAATTTAATACACGAATTAAAAAAAGATGATTTAATAAGAAAATGCTCGAATAAATACTTACACAGCTTAAGGTGAGTTGTGAGGCGTGTATGTTCCTTGTTTGTTCACGTACCCTATTGTGTTCCTTGTTTGTTCACGTACCCTATTGTGTTCCTTGTTTGTTCACGTACCCTATTGTGTTCCTTGTTTGTTCACGTACCCTATTGTGTTCCTTGTTTGTTCACGTACCCCTGAGTTCACGTACCCTATTGTGTTCCTTGTTTGTTCACGTACCCTATTGTGTTCCTTGTTTGTTCACGTACCCTATTGTGTTCCTTGTTTGTTCACGTACCCTACCTTGTTAGTTCACGTACCCTATTGTGTTCCTTGTTTGTTCACGTACCCTGTTGTGTTCCTTGTTTGTTCACGTACCCCTATGATCTATGTTTCGGACCCCAGTTTGGAGAACACTGCCCTAGAGTATGCTTGTGAGGGGTGTGGGGGGAGAGTGGGAAATTAGGGTGAAGAAAGGGAGTGAGGAAGGGAGGTTGGGGTTTAAGGGAAGGGAGAGGGTGGGAGGATGGGATCTGGGAGAGAGAGAGAGGAGGGAGAGAGAGAGAGAGAGAGAGAGAGAGAGAGAGAGAGAGAGAGAGAGAGAGAGAGAGAGAGAGAGAGAGAGAGAGAGAGAGAGAGAGAGAGAGAGAGAGAGGGAGCGAGAGAGAGAGAAGAGAGAGAGAGAGAGAGAGAGAGAGAGAGAGAGAGAGAGAGAGAGAGAGAGAGAGAGAGAGAGAGAGAGAGAGAGGAGGGAGAAGAGAGAGAGAGACAGACAGACAGACAGAGTCAGAGACAGAAACATAGAAAAAATAAAGAGAAATAAGGTTTAAAACCTGCGTTGTATTATATTTACTACATAAAGCATTTTGATTCCCAAGAGCATTGCCGATTCATATATCTTCCTTGCATAAATAATTTTGACAATTTCGAACGCTCACTCCTAGCCTATACGCACGCGTTGAAACGTCACAGAGATATCAACAACAACACTTCATTAATTTCTTTACCATTTATCCATTTACTAACTTCGCTTTATTACTTATTACTACTCGTTGCACAACCAAAGTTCTCCACACTTCTCCGGGAATACTGGAATACCCTTGGAGAAAATAACAACGGGAATGGTTATAGCTTTTAGAAGCGTTTCGACTCGTGGTCAAGTTCAGCGCCGAACACCCGCCATTATTTTCTTACTTTTGGAGTTTAAGCGACCGTATATTGCGGGCGTGGTGACGTCACGGGGACAGCGCGTTTGCTGGCTTAAACCGAAGTTCGTGTTAACGTTTGTTTGTTTGTCAGTTTGTTGGTCACTTTGTCTGTATGTCGTTTTTTTTTTCTTTGTGTTCTTTCTCTCTCTCATTTCCTTTCTCCTCTCTCTGTCTCTGTTTCTCTGTCATTTCCTTCCCCTCCCCCCTCCCCTCTCTCTCCTCTCTCTCTCTCTCTCTCTCTCTCTCTCTCTCTCTCTCTCTCTCTCTCTCTCTCTCTCTCTCTCTCTCTCTCTCTCTCTCTCTCTCTCTCACTCTCTTTGTCTTTTTTTTTTTCTTTTCTTTTCTTTCTCTCTCTCTCTCCATCCTCTCCTCTCTCTCTCTCTCTCTCTCTCTCTCTCTCTCTCTCTTCTCTCTCTCTCTCTCTCTCTCTCTCTCTCTCTCTCTCTCTCTCTCTCTCTCTCTCCCTCTCCCTCCCCTCCCCTCCCCCCTACCTCTCCCTCTCTCCCTCTCCCCTCTCCCTCTCCCTCCCTCTCCCTCTCCGCTCTCCCTCTCCCTCTCCCTCTCCCCCTCTCCGCCTCTCCCTCTCCCTCTCCCCTCTCCCCTCTCCCTCTCTCTCTACGTGAGGCCCCCGCTTGCCGCTTGCCCATGTGTCACTGGAGACTTTTTGGCCTGGAGTAAAGAGGTGAAAATACATCCTATTTTTGCACAGTCTTCTCTGGAATGTGGTCTTCCATCGTTTAATGTTCTTGCTTTTATCATAATGCATGTGGGTATTATTATGTAAGCAAAGTCAGAAGTAAAAGAAGGAAAAGAAAGGAATCACCTCTGCATGAAACAAGATGAATATGAAAAATGGGTTTTATAGGTATTTATAGGTATTTTTAGCTAGGGAGAGAGAGAGAGAGTGTGTGTGTGTGTGTGAGAGAGAGTGTGTGTGAGATGATGAGAGAGAGGGAGAAGAGGAGAGAGAGAGAGAGAGAAGACAGACAGAGATAGAGAGAGAGAGACGTGAGGGTAAAGAGAGAGAAAAATAATATCAAAGAGAAGAAGAGAAAGCGGGATAAAAAAAAAAAAAAGTAAGCTAGATAGAAAGCTAACGAGCATAGCTGATCATTCCCCTATCAGACTTCTTTAAGAATTCATGAGAAATGTTTGTTTGGTTTCTTGGTAACCGATACCCACATGCATAGTCATTATTTTCTGTTTTCGTTCCATGTACAGTGAATAATTAGTATTTTTCCTTTATTTGCAATTTAGTATTAGCATTTTTTTTCTTTTTTTGTCAACAAATGTAAACGAGTTTTTTACTCTCTTTATTCTTTATTAATTTGTATTACTTTTAAAACACTATAGCGAACAGCATTTTACTAGTTTTATATATGTGAAAATTCAAGGCACCATTATCTCAGTTCACACAATTACACTGATCTTGTTTTGTCTTAATGTAATTGACGGAGATAGCTAGAGAAAAAAGAGGGGAAAAAATACATTATAGATAATTACTAATGGATTTCAGTTGACACAATTCTTTAGAACTTTTTTTTTGTTGGAGCGAGGTTACTTCTGTGAAAGTTTGATAAGCTCGTTACCCACGAGACGAATAAAGAAGTTGTATGTCATGATGATATAGCGATGGTGTTAACAATAATATTAATATGAATAATAACAAGATCCATAATAGTGATAATAGCGTTATTGATAACACTAACATTGCTGACAATAATATCAGTAATTAGTAATAATACTAGCTTTGTACTGCTATCATTAATATTATCATATCGTTATTTTTTTTTTCTCTTTTTTTACCCTCCTCTCTTCTCTCTGGTTATTTATCTATCGATATGTCTAACTGTCTTGTCTGTCAATCTGTCTATATATCGCACTCGTTCTCTTCGTCGCTTTACATGTATTACTATTATTACTTTTACTATTATCATTGTCATTATCGTTTTTATTGCTCTCTCTCTCTCTCTCTCTCTCTCTCTCTCTCTCTCTCTCTCTCTCTCTCTCTCTCTCTCTCTCTCTCTCTCTCTCTCTCTCTCTCTCTCACACACACACACACACACACACACACACACACACACACACACACACACACACACACACACACACACACACACACACACACACACACACACACACACAACACACACGCGCTTTTTCTAAAAGTATTTTTTTCCATACTGCATTATCTTATTAGATAACCTACTTTGTAAATGCTATTTCAAGAGAATCAAATCCTTTGTGAAATATAACTTTTTTAAAGATTATCCGGGTAGATCTCTTCAATACCGAGCTTTCATCGTCTAAGACGCTAATTAATTTATACAATCGTTATTAGTACTGTCAGTCTTGTTGACGTCACTGTGGTTATGATTGTTATCGCCATCATTATCATCAAGTTTATATAATTTTTTATCATTGGGAATATTTTTTTCTATCGTCGGCCGGCGGACAAAACTACTTCTCTTATTTTGTGTCTTTGTTTGTTTGTCTGCAGGTTTGCGCAAAAAAAAGTTGCTGACGAATATTGGAGGTACTTATGGTTGGGCAAAGAAACCGTTGATTGGATCTGACAGGCGAACACGTCCAACAGAAGCAAGGTATTTTAAAATAGTTATCCCCACCCTAATTCTTTTGTTTCTTCTTGGTTTGTTTCCGATTATTTTGCTACCAATTATATTACGGAACCACTTTCAGAGAAAATGCACTAAAGAAATGCTTACCATACAATATGGGGCGGAGCTAATGATGCCATGTTTAACCAATGAGATTGCGGTGTGAGATGGAGCTAGATGCATGGTTATTGTTATGATTACTAGAAGTAAAACAAAAATTCCTTGTTTTTATTTATGATGACGAAGAATTCTCTACCTAGTAAAATCCTAGTAGAAATTCTAACCTTATGATTTTATCAGCAGACCATCACCCTCATCATCATCATCATTACGATTGCCATCTTTTCCGGTGGCAATTGGCTGTTTTCCTGTACTGGTTATTTTTTCAAACGGTGCACAGTATTTTGGAATATAATTTCCTAAATGGCCTTTGTTATATTGGGTTGTGCAGTGTTATAGATATCCAACATAAGGACGATTATGCATGGAATATCCGAAGTAGGAGGAATGCATCTGGCAACTCGATAAATGTTTACCGTCTGCTCGATTCCTGTCACGTGAGAGGTGTCGCGTTTCCCGTAACTGTTGGAAAAGACGGCACAAGTTTTTAGTGGAGGAAACAATACCGATATGGTAAAGGGTAATATAAACAAAATGAACATTAGGTAATCACCATCCTGTTTATCATTATCATTACCAACATTCAT
>NW_020868981.1:104716-112216 GCF_003789085.1 Penaeus vannamei | reverse complement strand
GTTGAGAATTTACGCTTGTGGCAAACATCTTTTGCATATTAGAACTATTTACTTATCACAAGCAACATGGTCACCAGGAGTAGAATAAATTTCACAGTATTACGACTCACACTCATTTTCATCATGTTCCATAATTCATATTAGTATTTCACAGCAATATACAGGAACATATATTAAACTTTGTCTTTTGTTCAAAGGACATCTGATATCAGTGAGTGTAAAGCAAGAATATTTTCACTGTCTGAAATGGATTGTAGGTTTGCATCACAATTATAATGACACCAACTTTAGCATTATTATTGAATGTGGAAAAACACTCATATTTGCTTTCTGATGTATCTAGAATATTTCAATAAAACAGCATTTCATTTGTAGTAAAAGAAAATAAGTATATAAATAAAATAATCCTTGCAATGATCACAACCTAGACACTATCAGATTTTTTCATTGTTCCATTTGCAATTTCAAAACAGGCTATATTTTTCATCATAAATCAAAGTCCTAAATGAAAATTATACAGACATTATCGCCTTATCAACGCCTTCCCACTAAATGACCAGTGTAGTCCTTGAGTGTATACAGCAACAGATATCAAGTACACATCCGACTGATTGCCTCTGGTTGGATAAAGCAGAGGTTCAAGTCAACATAAAACCATTAGCAGGGAAATACAGCATTACTAACTGAGTGACTGTATGGGGTGTAAACAAACTCAATTCAGGCTATGCAGTTGTTAGCCAAGGGAGGCAAGATGGGGTGTAATAAAGGGGAGGTAGGGAGACAACAATCAGCTGAACCAAACGTAAAAAATATGAGGCTACAAACACATCACTGGCCACCTGGGCCATATCTCCTTCAGACAAATGCTGTCCCTCCACCAACATTAACACAGTCAGTATATATATATTTATATATAAAACAGAAAAAAGTACAAGATTTAAACAGATGCAAGTGACTGAAACATTTGCATCAACATCTAAAGGCAACAAGATATTATCTTGTAGTTTTGTAGTAACTTTCAGCACAAGCTGTGATGTAAAATTAAATAAATTTCTCATTTTGTTTCATCCTTAAAATCAAGTGATATATAAAAAGCAAAGATACAAGCTGATGAGAATTACACATGGCACAGAGAACTGGCTTGAAGTGACATTACTAAAGAAATTATGGTACTTTTAGCTACAATTCATCACCTTTGCTGGAAATGGAAAAACTTCAGTTCTTTCAAAATCTATCCTTTGTATTCTTATTTTACTTTCCTTTCTCTTTGCTCATACTACTAATAATAGCAACAAATAAATTAGATTTATCAAAATAAAAAAAATGCAATAATTTTACAATTTATGAACTAAAAAGGAACAAAAACAATCATAGTACATATAAAAAGATGAGAGTTAGGAGAAAAGCACAAACAAATTTTATCAGATGTAAATTGTAAACTGTATTACACAGACAAAACTTTTAGTCTTATTCAGTGATCTATTTCTCAATAATATCCCACTAAAATGTTAAATATGCATACAGTAAAACTCAAATATACAACTTTAGCAGAAAATTATAAGGACTATGATTGCATCCCGTATCATCAGATTATGAACACTGTGAAATCATCATCACAAAAAAACAAGAAATCATGATCACTAAAAAGAAAGAAAAATAATAATAAAAAAATAAAATAGCTGTAATAATAATACAAAATGCATCTGCAACTCCCTGTGCAATATCCATACACTCTCACTGCCCAGTCCCAGTGGCACAACACAATCCACTCTTTCATTGTAGTCTTGAGCAAGTTTAAGTGTTGAACGCAATCAACTATGAGTGAGCAAATTTACGAAGCCTGATATGATGAGGTGACAAAGTGGAAGTTCATAAAACAAAACAAAAATATATAAATATAAATCTGTAAAAATGCATGAGTATGACAATTCCATTCCTATGAGCCAGATTCCACCATGTACAATTCCAAAAAAGTCTGATCCACATAAATCTAAATCTTGAGCTTAGTGGAAAATAAACTGTGCTATCCCATCCAATTCCCCCCCCAAATCAATTCACTAACTTTTCAAAATAATACATCAAGAGGGGGAATACAAATTTATAGCAAATTCAGTCACAAACATCAGACAAACAAAAAAAATTCAGTTTTACCACCTATAAACACAGCACTGTGATTCACCAATTAAGCGTAGAAAAGTGGGAGTCTCTCCTGCAACTCCCGTCCCCACCTACCCTAATCACTGCAACTTGAATCTGGAGCATTTTACTTCTGAAACCGGTGAGGGGCTGGCTTGCCTAAGGAAGGGAAGTCCGAAGCATTTTGGTCATGGTTGTCCATGTGTTCAGAGTAGTCATCCTGGCTGAGTACCTGCTGACAAACTACACACACAGCGAACACGGTGGAGCAGCCTCGCCCTCCATCCACTTTCCGATATGCTGCCAACACCTCCTGTAATGAAGGAAAATGAGATTGAGAGGGACAGGGGTAGTACCTTTCATGTGCACTTAATTTTTACACCTTCTCTATTATATAAAGAAGAAAAGGTCTGCATAATGAAACTACGTCTCATTCTTTGTGTTTTCATAACAAATTTTAAAGTATCGAAATGACAAGGAATGACAATCAACATTAAGAATATATAATACTTTTAAAAATAAAAATAAATGAATGTAAAAATATATAATAAAATAATTATGAGTGATTAAGATGACAACCCAACATATTTCACAAGACTTTTATAACTTTGATTTATTCATAACAGATATGACACAAACACTATATATCAAGCAACTGGAAGACTATGATAGTTAACCACTAACAACTGGGTACTATAATGAACAAGAAAACTAACCTGCTGTTTTTTTATGTCAGGTAAGAGAACCAAAAGCTCTGGGAGTATCTTGTGGAAGATAGCCTTGCCCATAACTTCCCGGCACTGTTCATAATACATGTGCCCTGAGAGATCTCCACTACGCAGCTGACCGGCCAGCATCTTGAAGCAATCAAACTTGTCCTCATCTCCTTTACACTCATCATGGATTGTCTTAATAAGCCTCTTGTTGCGGAGCTCAAACCTTGGTGGTAGCTGGAAGGTGTAGGTGGTAGTGGGTTGGGCTGTGAATGCTGATGTGGATACAGCAGCCTCAGAGGTAGGAGAAATTGCAAACTTCTCCCCAGAGCTACTTGTAAAGGTCATGTCTGTTGCACTAAAACCTGGGGGAACCTTGGGCTTGCTCGAGAAGCCTGGTGGAGCTGTGCTCTTTGCTGGGGATGACCAGGTAGAGGTAGCCAGGGGTGAGGGTGAAAATGATCCCCCCAAGGTTGGGAAAGCATCATCATTATCCAGCTTCGGAGGGGGGGCCCGCAAGGTACCAATCTTCAATTCAGACTTTT
This sequence comes from Penaeus vannamei, assembly GCF_003789085.1. NCBI lineage: Eukaryota > Metazoa > Arthropoda > Malacostraca > Decapoda > Penaeidae > Penaeus > Penaeus vannamei. The sequence continues at coordinate 108,822 of NW_020868981.1, read as the reverse complement.
TCCTCTCATTAACCATATCACTGGTGATCATATTAAGGTTTGAGCTTGTTACAGGAGCCATAGACTGATAGTCACCCAATTTCCCCATACTCAAATCCATTGTAACTGCATCTTCATCACTGTCATCATCAAAGATATTGTGCAAACCAACAGGCTTCTTCTTGGTGCTGGGTTTCGCAGGGCCATTTGACACACTATTTGAGGTGCTATTACTGCTACTTTGGTTTGAGTTGGCACTGCTATTGCTGGTCACATCAGCTGCACTCTTGTTGCTTCCCTTTTTCTTCTTCTTACTCTTGGAACTTGAAGGTTCATTTCCATCTGACGCTTTGGGCACCTGGTCAACTGTGTGTGTCCAGGCATTGCTCACAGGTATTGTAACACTAGAACGACCATGATAATTTTTCATGTGCGTCTGACTCTCAGGATTTGGCGCTAAGGAAGGGAAATCTTTTGGGTTTAATTTCTTTCCAGGTTTCGAAGGAGGCGCAACTGAAGGAGCCCCAGCTGATGGCCCTAAAGCTGGAAAATCTTTTTTCATATTTTTTGAAATATTAACTGGTGCACTGGCTGGCATACTGGGTGCTGGTGCTGCTGCTGTTGACCCCCAGCCACTCGACCCCATGCCAGCATTCGTCGTTTTTGTAGAAACAGAAAGAGCTGGGAAGTCTTCCTCCAACCCTTTACTTTTGGCCTTGTTATTAGCTTTGCTTCGAAGAGTAATATTACTGCTATGTGAAATAACACCAATACGAGGCCCTGCACCATTGCCACCCTCACCTTCTGCACCTGAACCCTGGGGCCCATTTGCTGCAGCAGGGACCGTGCGATTGTACTGTATTGAAACATTACTGCTCCTCTGGCCTGCATTTTGTCCATCCCTCACAGCTTTTTTCGTATTTACTTTAAGATGCACTGAGGTAGTGGGCGACGTTGGGGACTGAGCAGTGGCCTGAGCCGTACTAACTGTGACGCTTGTCGACCCTAAAGAAGGAAATTCTTCGTCTAGCACACTCCTACCCCTACCTGAGGCTCTTACTGTAAATCGATTCTGTTTGGCTAAATGCGACGCCATGGACCTATTTCCCCCTCCCCCTCCAGCTTCCCCTCCTGATCCTGGTCCAGTACCATTCAGGGAGGGGAAATCTTGCACACAGTTGATATCAATGGAATGTTGCGTCACAGGAGGTCTGCTGTCCATATCGTCAGGCAACTGCTGCTCTTCATATTCTCGATCTCTGTCTCGATCTCGTCTGGAATGCATAAAATCAGGCTAAATATCCCTTGCCTTTCTTACATCAATAAATTCAAGATTAATTAGATTAATTCGATTTTTTTTTTCTTAATAATAACAAATTTGTTTCAATCATAAAAATAATGACATCCATGAAATTTTATTTAATCAACATGTAGTTACTGCTGCACCTACTCGTATATCCATCTGCCTATCTAGGTATATCTGTCTATATATCAATTATCTACCAATCAATCTATCCATGCAACATTCTGTCAATCTTTTCAACCACCTACCTATTAGTCATTTCTCTATCTATGTTTCTTCGTAGCAATACCAACAAGAGTGCTCTTACCTCCCTCCTCTCCCTCGTCCATCTCGGCCCCCTCTGCCTCCCCTCATACCCCTCTCATCATGCCGGCTGCTGTCTTGCTGTCGGTGGTTCAACGTGAACTCGATGTCCAGCGTACGGGCCTGTCGGGCAGCTTGCTTGCTCAAGTTCGACGAGTGATTCTGTGCCATATGAGCTGGAACATGATTTAGACAATGTTTAGCTCATTTATTTATGATATATGGTGTTAGAAGTTTACACAGGTACTTATCCTACTCCTGAATGGTTCTTTGTGCCAAATGTAGGAAAAAAGGTATCAATGAGAATAAATAACTTTATTGTGCAAGAGGTGTATTTGATACATTTCAATCTCAAACTCTATATTCATTCTCTGGTAATTCTAGTTATAATGCTTCACTATAATAGCCATACATAAATAACACTGCTTCTATTGAATAAAAAAAAAAATAAAAAATAAAATGATACAAGAACTAATATACTATCACTCAAGTCAGACTGCTGTGCCAGGTCTTTTCTTTAAAAAATAATAGTAAAACAGGCTAATGTCAAGGCCTCAGACAGAGTGGTTGCTTATGGATACATGATTCACCTGAAAGGCCTAGAATGTACCTACTCCTTTGTCTTAAGAGGAACAACTAACAAGTATTCACAACTTATCATAAAAGGATAATGCACAAGTTTACACAAAAACCTGAATACCAGTTTAATGTAGCCATCCCTTTCAAAATTAAATTCTTACTGTTTTTTTTTTAAGATCTATTTCCAAGTTATTTATCAACACCAAGAAAACAATTATTAAAGTAATGATATGCATCCAATACCTTGGAGATCAAGTTTGGTGCGAAATACTGATGTAAACTGCTCTTCTTGGCATCCTCCTTCTTCGCAGAGGTAATGATCTGCGCGGAAATGTTCTCGCAAGGCACTGTAGTCTCTGTGGTAAAGTGAATGTCGCAATTAGTGAAACTGTAAGACTTCCATTCTTGTTTTCAGACAATGATCAAAAAAGCAATAATAAAATGTCATTGCATTAAAGGATATGTGGCATCCAAGCAATTAGATGCTATTCATCAGGTTTGCCTACATGAAAATCTAGTTTGAATCCCAAATTGTAAATCTGGTTTGAATGCCCACTTGAAAATCTGGTTTGAATGCCAACCTAAAAATCTGATTTGAATGCCTACTTAAAAATCTGATTTGAATGCCTACTTGAAAATCTGCTTGGAATGCCTACTTGTAAATCTTGGTTTGAATACCTTATTGTAAATCTGGTTGGAATGCCTAATTGAAAATCTGGTTGGAATGCCTACTCACTATTCAACATCATGAATAAACAAACCATTTACATGGAAGGAAGAAGAGAATTATAATAAAAGATAAAGTGTCTGTCTGTCTGCCTGTCTTTCTGTCATTAGGGCTGTTTGTGAATGTCTTCCAAATCACTTCCATAACTCTCTCTCTCTCTCTCGCCTACTTACTCATAATAATGAGTAAGTGAGTCGGTCACATATGTGGCAGAAGAAGTGGTCACGCCGAAGGTGCCGGAAGAGTTCATCGTTGTCCATGAACCTAGCATCACAGAACTCACACAATGGATGGCCCCGATGGCTAGTGTCATCTGTGTCCCCCTTGCGCCTGTGCTGGGCCAACTGGCTCCTTGTGTATGACCTACGTTCCCCTGTAAAGATCTGTAAGCAAATTAATAAAGAAAGAAAAAATATTAATACAATATACAATACATAAGGATTTCTAAAAAAAAAAAAAAAAACAAGTATATATATATATATATATATATATATATATATATATATATATATATATAAGTAAATAATAACAATGACAACTATAGTAATAACAATAACAACTATATTCATAATCATAATCTTGATCATAACCTTATTCATAATCATTAAGCACTATAATAAAAGAAAAATAATAATATCACCGATGACGGTGACAGTGATAATGATGATGATGATGATGGTGACGATGATGAAGATGAGGATGATGATGATAAGAATGACAACAACAACAACAACGATGACAATAATAACAATAACAATATTGTTGTTGTTGCTGGTACTGCTATTATTATCATCATTATTATCATCATGATCATCATAATCACCATCATCATCATCATCATCATCATCATCATCATCATCATAATAACAATAATAACTATAATATGATGATGATAATAACAATACTGTTATTGGTATCATCATCATCATTATTATTATTATTATAAATATGATCATCCTCATCATCCTTATCATGATCATCATCATTACCACCATCATCATCATCATCGATCATTATTATTACTATCATGTTTTATTACTATCAAGAATTATAATGTATGAAAAACAATAGCAAATGAAAGACTAAATGGAGTGAATAAATGCTTGAAATAATAACAAATAATTCAACAAATTAAAAAAAATAATAAATGAAACTAAACACCTCCAAGCAGAACCCCTACCTTGAGGTGGTCGACGCAGAGCTCACAGTAGAAGA
>NW_020868981.1:94716-99716 GCF_003789085.1 Penaeus vannamei | reverse complement strand
CTCTCCCTCTCTCTCCCCTCTCTCTCCTCTCTCCCTCTCTCCCTCTCCCCTCTCCCTCTTCCCTCTCCCTCTCCCTCTCCTCTCCCTCTCCCCTCCCCTCTTCCCCTCACTGACTCGTATCAATACCGAAAATTCATAAACAGACGCTTACATTTAGCCTCAAGATACAAGCAGAGAGGGACATGGAGATAAACAAAAAGGCACAATGATAACAACCTTGACAAACAAAATGGGAAATAAAAGGCAGACTAACAGACAGCTTGTCTATTAGAGTCATCATGAATTTACAAATATCTATACTCAATTCTCAGTGAAACAGACAATAGAAAATAACAGCAAACAAAAAATACACACACAAACAAAGACATAAACATAGAAAGACAGGCAAGCATATCACACTCTTCCTCCCTCATCTTTCTCTCTCTGAATGGACACTGCTTTTAATATTTGAGAACAATATCTTGAGAGGGATTTGACACACTCACTCTCTCTGCCTGCCTGCCTGCCTGCCTGCCTGCCTGCCTGCCTGCCTGCCTGCCTGCCCTGCCCTGCCTGCTGCCTGCCTGCTTGCCTGCCTGCCTGCCTGCCTGCCTGCTGCCTGCCTGCCTGCCTGCCTGCCTGCCTGCCTGCCTGCTGCCTGCCTGCCTGCCTGCCTGCCTGCCTGCCTGCTGCCTGCTGCCTGCCTGCCTTGCCCTGCCTGCCTGCCTGCCTGCCTGCCTGCCTGCCCTGCCTGCCTGCCTGCCCTGCCTGTGCCTGCCTGCTGCCTCCCTGCCTGCCTGCCTGCCTGCCTGCCTGCCTGCCTGCCTGCCTGCCTGCCTGCCTGCCTGCCTGCTGCTTGCCTGCCTGCTTGCCTGCCTGCTGCTGCCTTGCCTGCTTGCCTGCTGCTGCCTGCTGCCTGCCTGCCTGCCTGCCTGCCTGCCTGCCTCCCTGCTTGCCTGCTTGCTTGCCTGCCTGCTTGCCTGTCTGCCTGCCTGCTGCCTGCCTGCTGCCTGCCTGCCTGCCTGCTTGCCTGCCTGCTGCCTGCCTGCCTGCCTGCCTGCCTGCCTGCCTGCCTGCCTGCCTGCCTGCCTGCCTGCCTGCCTGCCTGCCTGCCTGCATGCCTGCATGCCTCCCTGCCTGCCATTAATCTTAACGGTATGGATACCCTAAGCAAGAGCAAATTAAAGACAATATTCTTGTACAGGACAAAAAGCTGCACTCATCAGTCCAAGAAATAATCTGCAGATATGAACACTAATGCCAAAATTAAAGGAAAAAACAAGTCTACTCGGTGCTCCCAAGCTCTAGCTCTATCTTGCTGTGCACATCGAGGTGAAGACAATGATTCCCCTCGGGCAGTCACAGCAAATTTGACTGTAGAATAGTTTGTGACATGAAGTTTGTCTCTGGTGCGTACATCCCTAATGTAAAGATTTAACCTTCTCCTTGACTAATCTTTGCGATGTGGTCACACTAAACGTGGGCAAATTGAAGCTAATGTAGCGGATTAAAAGTTGCAATTGTTGGTACAAGAAATAATATGCATACTTTAATGGTACAAATAAAAGGAAAGGAATACTCATAGCCTAAGTCCACTTGGTGCTCCCGAGTTTCAGCTCTATCTTGCTGAACATACCAACATGAAGGCAATGTTTCCTGGGGGTCATTGGAGGAACAGAGTCCTGCTCAACTCTCCCCTTGGGCAGTCACCCTGTCACGGCAACTTAGATTATTGAATAGATTTTGTGACATGGAGTTGGGTATTTCGTCTTTGTTGAGTGCATCCATACTGTACAGATTTACCTTTTCCTCACATTCACTCGTGCAAATTTTACAAATTCTTATTGCATAAATCATTGTCAAATTGAAAATTCCCACCAGCACGTACCATCAGTTACAAGATCAGAGATCCTGTCATGGTAATATCACATCCATAATCATACCATTGAATGATTTAAAACAATCAAATGTTGAATAATAAGAGAAAGTCCATATGTTACAAAGCCAAACGTTAAAGGTTGAATTCAACATGATATTTTCACACAGTGACATATCTTTCTGACATGTAGACTATGTAAATGAATACCTGAGAGTAATTAGAATAATGATAACATATACAGATTAATGTTAATTGATGGGTCTAAGTGAATATATTTATCTTGATGAATAACATAGCTGTTTTTGTAATTGGTAGAAGACAAAAAAGAAAAAAACCTAAGAGACTATGTTGTCTAAAGACACCTGCAAAATAAATAATTAGAACAAAACCCCCTTTATCCCTCAATATTCCTAAACAACATACCTTTTCAAAAATGTTGAAAATAGCAACACCCAACACATCCTTTCCCAGCACTGACCTTAGCCATGTTCTTCCTGCAGATGGGGCACTCGTTCCTGCCACACAGGACCCTCATCCTGGTGGAACACTCGAAACACACAGGGTGATCGCATTCTCCTATGCTATAGGTTTCCACGGGACGAAAACACACCACGCACACTTCCTCCTCCTCTGTTGCGCTCTCCACCCTGGACACTCGGCCTTTAGATGACATCTTGCTTGATCTCTTGTGCTCTACGGTGGGAAGAAACGGGCGGGGAATTTCTCACGTATTCCGATAATAAAAGAGCAATGTTGGGGGTGGCTCCGGAAAAAGGCGTGTGCGGTGTTTATGCCGTCTCGTTTCACACTGACTTGTTTTTTTTTTCTTCTGGGAGATCTATAGATGATTGGGGATTGTTGGCACTCGCGAGGGAGTTCTGGCGTTTATACTCTGCTTGATTCTCCTCTGAAGAAAATCATATTCCCTTTTTCAGAGGAATAAGAGGGTTGATTATATTCTTAAAGTTACGCATGTTTTTCATCGATTCAATGTTTATTCTTTTACTGGGATTTGTTTCATATTTTCAAAGATTTTCAATAATTCAAGGACCGGGATGTAATACCGGTTGTAGCGGGATACAAAAGACACTCGATCCTATATGATACCATTGCTTGATTCCCTTTAGCGAATGATTGAATTGTATTGACTTTCGTTGTCAATGACGATGGTCTTCAAACCTTTCGGTTGTATAACTATCTATCATTCTTTAAGATTGTCCATTGGTAGACACTTGAAGACGATAACAGTTTAGATATCTTTAATCAGGAGTGAATTAGGGAAAATAGAATGCACGAACAAGTTTCTCCACTTATAGCAACATTGTGCAACACAAGTGAAAGTTAACATACAATGCACAGTAATGACAGTGTTCTCTCGTTGTTATGTTTAAAAAAATATAGATTTTCTTTTATCAAATACGTTGTGTCATAATAAACACTAGGGGAAATCTTTCTCTCTTCTCTCTCTCTCTCTCTCTCTCTCTCTTCTCTCTCTCTCTCTCTCTCTCTCTCTCTCTCTCTCCTCTCTTCTCGCTCTCTCTCTCTCTCTCGCTCTCTCTCTCTCTCTCTCCTCTCTCTCTCTCTCTCTCTCTCTCTCTCTCTCTCTCTCTCTCTCTCTCTCTCTCTCTCTCTCTCTCTCTCTCTCTCTCTCTCTCTCTCTCTCTCTCTCTCTCTCTCTCTTCTCTCTCTCGCTCTCTCGCTCTCTCGCTCTCTCTCTCTCTCCTCTCTCTTCTCTCGCTCTCTCTCTCCTCTTCTGGCTCTCTCCCTTGTGTGTGTGTGTGTGTGTGTGTGTGTGTGTGTGTGTGTGTGTGTGTGTGTGTGTGTGTTGTGCGCGCGTGTGTCAGTATATACGCACACACAAACCTACGCACGCACGCACGCACGCACACACACACACACACACACACACACACACACACACACACACACACACACACACACACACACACACACACACAACACACACACACACATATATATATATGTATGTATGTATGTATGTATGTAATGTATCATGTATTGTATATGTGTGTGTACACACATACGCATATACACACAACACATATGTATTTACATATATGTACATATGTTTGTGTGCGCGCGCGTGTGTGTACGTGTGTGTGTGTGTGTGTGTGTGTGTGTGTGTGTGTGTGTGTGTGTGTGTGTGTGTGTGTGTGTGTGTGTGTGTGTGTGTGTGTGTGTGTGTGTGTGGTGTGTGTTGTGTGTGTGTGTGTGTGTGTGTGTGTGTGTGTGTGTGTGTGTGTGTGTGTGTGTGTGTGTGTGTGTGTGTGTGTGTGTGTGTGTGTGTGTGTGTGTACAGCACCTGCCACAGTGGTATGCTATACCATTCTCCATCTAATAAACATCACAGAAAGTTTTACAGAGCATGGATGTCGTGTACACTGTCGGATGGTAGCCTATACTATTTTTTATATATAATTTCCCCGAGATCCTATTCACAATTTGTCTCTATAACAAGATGCGTAAAAGCTTATCACATAACCAGCTCAAAAAGGAAAAAAATTGTTGTCAAAGTTCGTCGTCATTGAAGATTTCTTGTCTCATTTTGGGCTAGTATCCCATGGCGATAATGAAGCGTTGGATCCTCTTAGTGGAAAATATAGAGATTTTTATCTGAATGGAGAGGGAAGTTCGATCCCTTTCTTGCAGAGCATATTTCTCGATTTGAAAAGTATGGACGAGGGGCAGCAAGTTGTCTTTCCTTAGCACTTTGCGATGAAATTGCTGTCAACCACATCCGATAGTCCAATAAAAATATAAAGATATAAATAAATAGATGAATACTCTGTATCGAATCAACTTCTGCTATCAGTCACATAGTTCAGCTGACTGTCAATTTGGGATAAGTCAATTAAAAGTTCCCCATTGTAAGCCATGTAAGTTGAGGTCTTCAAGAAGATGCATTGAAAATCTCTTGTCGAACTAACATCTCGAATGCCTTTTAAAAACTAGTCGCTAGAATACTTCATTGGGTTACTGAGCTACAGTGCTTATCCTTCCTAAAGTAAATGGTAGTTTATCACCTTTCTCGTCTAGGTAATTAATGTTTTGATGACCACTTTCAACGAGCCAAAAGGGCCACTGATTTTTATTTTTTATTTTTTTCCTCCAGATTTTTAAC
>NW_020868981.1:82216-84716 GCF_003789085.1 Penaeus vannamei | reverse complement strand
AGTTTCTTAAAGGAGAAGAATATACATCATTCTCTAGAAAAGAACATCCCCTTGACATTCCCTTTATTGTATAAGAGATACAAGTAGTACATTCCCGAGAAAAACGATTAATAAAATGTAATTGATTCATGACTCTGCACTTGCGCGAGGAAAGCTCGTCGTCTGCTCGGTTCCAATAATGTTCTCGACGACCTTACCGCCTAACGACAAAAAATATAAAAGATTCAAGAAAATTAATAATAAAACAACTACATAACCCTATAAACTCCATTTAAAAAATCGAATAACTACAAACTTTATCTATTACCGATATTCGAAAATGAGAGACTAGTTTTTCGAAGAGCTTGGATGTCGAGGCTTAGTTCGAGGCAGACGCGAAGATGATGGAGGAGGGAGCGTACGGAGGCGGCAAGGCAGGAGCCCCTTTTGACCCTCTGTCGTTCGTCCAGCGGCCCCAGGTCATCCTCAGGGCAGTGACATGGGTACGTAAGAATGCCTTTGTTGTGTGGGTAGAGTCGGGGCACGCTCAATGGCCGGGCGGAGACGGTGGCACACGCGAACCTAATCGGCCTGTATTGATTTTTGTTTGACAGGAGCTAAGTCAAAAGTCTAAGGGGTTTTGAAGAAGGAATTAGGTTTTTTCGGGGATTTGTGACGCCTCGGGGAGTGTTGTCAAGAGTTAGGTGTAGGACGGAGCTCACGTTCGTATGACTGCACAGGCATGACAGTGAGTCAACGTAAAAAAAAAAAAAAAAAAAATGATAGCATGATAATACAATGCAAGTCTCGTATTATTGTTAGTCATAGATATCTCTCTCTCTCTCTCTCTCTCTCTCTCTCTCTCTCTCTCTCTCTCTCTCTCTCTCTCTCTCTCTCTCTCTCTCTCTCTCTCTCTCTCTCTCTCTCTCTCTCTCTCCTCTCTCTCTCTCTCTCTCTCTCTCTCTCTCCCTCTCCCTCTCTATTGCTCTTTCTCCTTCTCTCTTATCCCTTTTTATCCCTCTTTCTTTCCTGCCTCTCCCCATTCCTCTTCTTCCCATCCCTCCCCCTCCCTCCTCCCACTCTCTCTCTCCTCCACTTCTACAAGATCCTAAGAGATAAATCCCTCTCTCAAACTTAATGAGCTTCCGAGGACTTTGAGTGGGAGAGAGAGAGAGAGAGAGAGAGAGAGTGTGAAAAAAAGTTAATCCTTCAAAAAATGTGAGCCCGATATGTATATTTCAGACTTTGTATTTTATTAGTAATATCGAAACAATGTTTTCTATGTTTTGAATTGTACCGCAAGTGTTTTTTTGGATGGTGGCATTCCCAGTATACCGATGGAAAACAGAAAGATCGGGAGAATAACAGTGCAGTGATGATGTTGCTCAGATTTGCTGTGTGCGGTTACATCTTGGCTTGGTTTCGATGATGAGGTGGAACTTATTTACGCTCATTACTTATTTCATATCTTCGGCTGTCTTGGTCGTAGTGTTTCGGCCTAAAATTATGAGGATCCTCTCCCTTTCTCCTCCTTCTCTCCTCTCTCTCTCCTCTCTCTCTCCTCTCTCTCCTCTCTCTCCACTGCTCTTGCTTGAATTTAGGAAGAAATATTATAGTGGAAAAAAATGGAGCGCCATATATGATGTTGTCCTTCTGTCGTCAGTGCGTCTATTTTGAGTGATAGTGCAGTGTACATTATCGACAAAGTTACATTGTCTTAAACTTTTTGTCGATCGTCGTCTTGAAATAACCGAGTCTACCAGCGTTGTTTGTTTTGGTCTTTTTTTTTTTTTTCTTTCTTTTTTTTCCCCGTTTATTAACTATTGCTGGTGCAGATGGTGAAGTTTAATTTTCTTTTGATTAATTTTTGTTATTATTTTATTATATATTTATTTATTCATACGCATTTATTATTAGTGTTATTATTGATTTTTTATAGGGGTGGGGTGGGGCCAGGTCAAGCACTTTGTTTGACCTTGAGATGAAGGTTGGCAATGGATGTAAACTTTAATTTTTGTCATAATTTCAGCTCCACCCTGAGTTGCCAATTGTCCGGTCAAGTCATTTTTTTCCTGTTACTTTGTCTGTGTGTGTGACTCGTTGTTTTTGCCATTTCCTTTTTATGCCATTTGTCTTTTCTTTTCTTTATAGACCGTTTTAATATTTTTGTTTTTCCATTATAACTATTATTGTGATATTTCCACATATTTTAATTTCAGTGATGCTCCCTCCCTAGACACACACACACACATTTGGGATGCGTCTTCCTTTGCGCTTGTTTGAGAACGAGTTTTGTAATTTGATAAAGACTGCATTAGAATTGGCTTTAAAAAACAAAACAAAAAAAGAACAAAAAAAAACATGAGAAAGCTATTCTGAAGGAAGGATTCAAAGTCGATTCAATTCCAGTCTTTTGTGAAAAGTTAAACCAATTTTGTTGAACTTTGAGCACTTTCTTTCTTTCTTTCTTTCTTTTTCTTTTTTTTTTCAAATTTTGAAGGCTTATTTTTCCTTGCATTTT
>NW_020868981.1:21051-56051 GCF_003789085.1 Penaeus vannamei | reverse complement strand
TACGCATATGCATATACACATATACATATGCATATGCATATACACATATACATATGCATATACACATATACATATGCATATACATATATACATGATTTATACATATACATATATAAAACAACACACATACATGTATGTATACATATATGGGTATATGGGAATACACGTGAGAGCTGGAAGGGTTATTATATATGTTGTTGTTGATATAAATCTAGACTTTAGTTTAAGTTTAATAATAATAAACTTTGTATCAGGACTTTCAATTTGCTGTTATTTTGCATTCACATAAATGTGTAACTGTCTGACTATGGTGAAATCTGATCGAGATCTCTGAATTTTAGAATACAAGTCGACCCATAGACTAACACTAACACATTTTCACAATACTCTTAGGTTAATAAAATTCTATTCTTGTTATATCCATTAATGTGTATTCATCAAATCAACATTGTTAGCATCCATATACCATAGCTTATTAATATATTTAAATCCTGTTTAATCACATACTAATACCACTGGATAATGATATCTGTAAAAAAATATCTAACTATCACTTTCTTCCCCAGAATATACATGTATGTGTTTGTGTTACCTACAACATTAAATTTTAACAATGCTTATGTAGTGAATGAAAATGACTGACTTTCATATATAATTGCCATATGTAACTGCTTGAAAACAGCTTGATGGTAAGAGATAAATTCAGTATGAGGATTGTTCATAAATGGAGAGGATACATATGTATTAGGAAATGTGTATTCATTACATAAGTCAGCTGCATGCCCCTCATAAAATAGGTTTTGCTGATAAACTGGAAGTAAATATGGATTTAAAAAATACAATCCTACTGTGAACAGAAAAAAACAATCATCGGTTTAAATTATTAGGGCATTTATATACAAATTCTTGTTTTTTTGGGAGGAGGGACTTATGTAATACTTTTAATTTTTTTAACAGTGTAAAGATAGTTTGCGTTAAGATACATGGGACATTTCTTAGATGTAATAGAAAGATGTTTACTACACCTAATATTTTTAAGTATAAAGGTATGTATTTGCAGAACATTTCTTTAAATTTAAAATGTTCCCATTTTTTGTAAATTTCCTCACATTCTCAGTTTATCAAACAATGCTTTCTTCCAGGTATAATCTAGGGATACCAATCCTACCTTTTCCTTTATTTTGCATTACTGAATAATGATTAGTATGATATTTTATTAACTTCAGAAAACATTTTCAGAAAAGTATTTTAAACCAAAAGGCTATATAACTGCATCCATTTTCTTCTGATTTTCTACTGCAGTCAAATATATCTGAATCAATGTACTGCATTCTGTAAAACTGTCAACTGATTTTCCATAACAATATTTACAATATAAGTACAGAACTTTCTTTAAATGTGGGGTCAATCTGTGCAAAAGACAACAGTACTACTATATACGTTCAAATTTCCTGCACAAACATGCTGTATAATACATATCTAGGAACAGCTTTCTCTTAAAAATCCTGAATTTAATGTTTTTTTCAAAATCAATGTATTAGACCAGCTGACTATTAGCTAATACATAAACAACTATTCCAAAATGTTCAATACTTTAAACTTTTAGAATATCTTGTTAAGAAATTAAGGTTTACAGTAATAACTGCTAACAACAGTTAATGAATACGAGGACATGCCATTATTTTCTGAATAAATATTGATAATTTACTGGCTATATGGTATATACCTTATACAAATATTTTTCTTGTTGATAACCAAAAATTCTTTTTCAAAATCAGCATTCAACTTTGCTTAAGGGTGGCAGAAATCTCTACTAAATATTTGTTTATTTTACTGACTTTGTCTTACAGGACAGGAAAGAAATGGATAAAATTTAACATGCAAAACAAAGCAAATAATGTAATGACATGAAAACAAAGATTAAATATAAGCTTGTTTTCATTTGAAAATTTACATCCATAATATTATGTTACTTCCCACTTAACAAAAAACCCTTATGCACAATTACAATGAGATATTAGATAAAAATATAGAACTGCATCACACTGGCATTCAGAAGCTAATGATACGACCAGATAAGGTTGTGTGAGCTATGCGCAAGTCACTGGAAGGTTTGGCAAATCCACTCACAAGCTTGACCTAATGGCTACTCTGCTATGGTTCCTGCTCCCAATCACCACTGATGCTAGAAGATCTATTTAATAAATATTTCCCCCCTAAAATGAAAGACATACTCAAACTTCTAAGTTACAATTTGTCCCTTTTCAAAAGTTGTATTTCTACTTCCAAGTTTTAAAAAGAAAAAGGAGGAAAACATCAACACAATAAACTTTGTGGAGTGAAATTTGCAATTACAAAACTATTTGAAAAGGGTCGCAAAGGTAAAAAACTCCAGTGCTCGGTATACATTTTGGCAACTCCTTGATAATCCTACATACACTGATTAACTTAGCATCCACACCTCTCATGTCATCTTTTTTTTTTTTCAACACATTTAAATTACTGTGGAAGGACAGATTTTGGTGAAGTCCATAGACAACATGAAGATACAACAAGGTCCTATTTGGAATATCAAATATTTCTATTTACATTCACTGGCTATTTAAAAGGATCAGGCAAAAAATGAATGGCACTTCTACACTTCTCGAAGACCAAAAGATATCGTTCTTAAGCAAAGAGGTGGTACAATGCTTGCAAACAAAAAACACCTCCTAATAAAGCAGAATGCAAGTCCTAAACAGTCCCTGAATATTGTTGAGTAAAAGATGGGCACATAGCTTCTGATTTTGTTACATGACTATGTATTTGTATACACTATGTAGGAAAGCTTTCTTTTTCAAACAGTTTCTTCAGCACAAAAATGGCTATTAGAAAAGTTATATTCTGTTTTACATTCTCTTAAAGTTAGGGATTCTCCATCCAGCTAAAGCCCTTATAATGTCATTTGGGAACCTCAGATACTTAAAAACATGGAACTAAAACCTTGAATGTCAACATAACACATTTCACTTCTCTTTTGTGACCTGACCCAATCTCAATATAAAAGAAAAATTATTCACTATATGGTATGGAAAATAAGTATAACCTTTTCTCACTTTACTCCTTTACAAGTATTAAGGAACCCTTTATTTAAACAAACTCCTTGATATGATTTAGCAACAAGTTTCACAAAACATGTGGAGCTTGCATCATACTGGAGAGGTACAAAATCCTGCAGGTTTGAGGGAAATAATGCCAACCAGTCCCTCCTATAGCATCACTGGGAATAATAAAGAATGCATGACTATTTCATCTAAGATTTAAATCACAGCTGATATCTTCCTCACTGCTTGTGGATCATGCATGCATCAAGCCCTAAATAGATGTTTTGGGCTCTATTACCTTATATTAAGCTCTTAACCTACAGGGACTGCTCATCAGTATATTCCCACACCTACAGTGTAGTAAATGGGCAAAACAAAAAATTCTAAAAAATAAAGACAATTAAGAAACATTTCTTTTTAAGTCACACATGACTTATGATGCAGTGGTCAGTTTACTCTGCTGGATGATAGAAGTCTTGCGAACAGGCACAGACTCTGGGTGGGGATGGCTTCTCCAGTGGGCTGTGCTAAGAGTGGAGGCATTCGTGACTTGGTTGCTGGCTTCTGTTTAGCCATCTGGTAATCTCCCGAATCGAAGTATTTTTGCTAGAAAGTACAAAAGTATAAGTATATATGTAGTATTACAGTCAGTGCTTATGTCTGATATATATCAACTTCTCATATCTGAAAATTTAAACTCTTTCCATACAAATAAACCCATCACTATTAATACCATAAAACTGCATTTTTTTTTTCTTAACAAGTTTCAGGAACCTCTCAATATAGCTAGTATAATTAAAAATAAATTTTGATAATAAAGAAAATGTTGATGATCCAAAAATGCTTAAACACTTACTCCCTTTGCCAGCCTCTTTTGAAGAAATGCTGAATGGCCTGCCATTGGTCGGCCTACAATGGGATACTTTGATCGCAGTTTTGCTTCTTCTGCAGCCTCGATGCTTGCTGCACTCATGGGGGGCTGAAAACAAAATCAGTGTTAAAGGCTTCATTGACAAAAATGAATCAAGGCGAGTCTCTGAAGTCTCTGACAGAAGTCGCAGTAAATGGCTTTGGTCAACAAATAGGCAAAGAAATGGGTAACTATGGATATACTAGCCAAGAAGGGTATGAGGAAGAACATCACAATCCAGATGTCAACTGGTTGAGGAATGGAGTTTGGAGTATGAAGTATCTAAAGGTTACATTGGTTAAAATATTTACAATATAAGATAATGATTAAGGCCAACAGTACCAACTTATATGTATGAGATTTATAGACCAAGTAAATGTATTTCATATTTGGAATAGATCTAAATTATCAACATATGAAGATCAGTCAGGAGAGGATGTGGTGAGACATCTTGCGAAGATGGAAGGGGAAGGAAGAGAAGGACAGTTTTGGAATAGGTATAGAGAAAAACCTTGTTGGCTTGCTTCCTGTCTGGCCCCACATAGTGTGAGGCCTAGTTTGAATCTGAGAACCTCTATCTCGGATTTAAGGTTGTGGGCAGGGCAGCTCCTATAAAATACATTATGGGATCCAACAAAATTGGCACAAGTACATTACTGAGCAAACAATTTGAATGGTCATGACTAGGTTAGGCACATAGAAAGCAGCAGGCTGTGAAGCGATAGTGTTTGGCTGGGTGGCCAAAATACCAACATTGACATGGAAGGGGTCAATATGGCCAGACATGGTAGGACACTCCACCAATATAAACTTTATTAGGGAGGTTACATCTACAGAAGCTAATCTTGGCAATATTGGTGCTGGACTTATGCTGGCCTCTGGGAGGAATAGTGAAGCATTGTACTGCCACTGCATCATAGTCAACAAGGCACGTGAGCTGGTCATTTTCACAGTATGACCAGTCCTTGTCATAGACAGGGCAAACAGTTGAGGCAATGGAAACAGTTCCAAAAGAAATATTAAGAAAGTAGTATAGTTTGGAAGGAATAGGTTTTTAAAGTTTGTCTACTTGTTTTTGGAGACATAGATGGAAGAGAAGGGTGCTGTCAGAGAAAATGGATGTAGGGGATATCACAAAGAATCAATCCCACTTAGTTAAAAAATACTCAAAAGATTTGCAGAGGTGAAAGCAGTAGAATGAGAAGGACGGCAGGAAAGATACAATATGGATGAAGAGTAGTAATGAGGAGGATTAGGTAGACAATGAAGAAGACTCAAGGAGGGAGTATTTGTATCAGTGGTCGGAGCCGAGGCCAAAGGTGAGGCAGGGATTAGAAAACCAGGGAAGTTAAATTTATATAGGCTAGTTGATGAAGGGGCAAGCCTTAATGCCCCGAAGAAGAAGAAGAAGAAGAAGAAATCTTCCTTATTGGCCATAGTACGCCTGAAATAAATAGGGAAAAGAAGTGGTCTACTCCATCGAGACCCAATAAGGGGTAAGTGCTAGGCAATTAACCCTATCATGTTGGGGCCAGAATTTTCTGTGACATAATAATTACATAATAGTCTAGCTTTTCTGGCTGGGCATGGGCTGTGTACAGCCAGCCTACCCACTAACTTGCTAGAGTGAGTCATAACTTTTATCCTTTCAGCACAGTTTTCACACCTTAAGAAGTGGATAGAAAAAGAGGTTGAAGAAGAAAAGGAAAAAGATAGACCATGCAAAATTAGTTGAGGCAAGGGCTGAGGTCCAAGGTGTGGGTGAGCCCCCCCACAACAAAAGTGTGCAAACCTTTCAAGAACTGTTCCTAAAACTAACCATATTAAATTTGATAAATATAAATAAAAAAAATAAAATGAGTCTCAAACACTTCAATGTTAAAAACAGAAGCAGCTTACCACATTATTTCTGAGCTTCCTTACAAGCATTTACTGAGCTTCTTTACAAGCATTTATTGTCATTTTTATTTATCATTATCATTTTTATTTACATACCTATTTTCTAAGCTACCAATGGGATACACTTAAGTCTACTACAGAGCATTTGTGAACATGTGATCAAAAGACTAATTAATGCATTAAAAACAGAATTACATAAAGAAAATTTTCCCTCTAAATATTTGTAACACCTTTCACTATACAGTAAGTCAAATGGAATTAACTACAAAGTAGGTATACTACTTATCAAGGATTATATATGAAATATCTAATCTGTATTCTAAACAAGTTCCTGATTAAATAAATATTCACTGGCTGTGAGCCAAAAGTTAGATAAGAAGCAAAAAACACAAAAGCAGGCAATACTAAAAAGTAAAAGCAACTTTCATTTTGAACAAAATAACCCCTTTCACAAATAAATAAATAAGAAATTGACTAATCAACACCAAAAGAAAAGAAAGGATGGACAACTAGACTAATTTCAGCCATTTTATGTGCATTCTAGCCTAAAGGCACAGATTAACTAGCCTTCTCTTTGTCTAAGACCTGACTTCTGTCTGAGTACCCAACCAAGTTCAGTGTTTCAACTGTGAAAAGCACTGCTGAAATAGACTGCGCATGCCTCTTGCTTGAATAATACCGTGTATAATACTTCTCATTTGAGCAACATGGACTTATTCCCCGTTTCACCATAATTATATGGCGTATATTTTTTGAAAGAAGCACCGAAGCCAATTTACAGATTCAAAATAATAAATGCTAGTCTAACAGGCTGTTGACGAGAGTGTAAATCCTCTGTTTCATTTCTTGTTGATATATTTTGGTAATTTAAAAAATGAATTTTGTGATTATCAACTCTAAATATTTTTATATAAAATCTCTAATATCACTTGTGTTGACGACTATAGATATTGATAATTTCTTTAAGTGAATTACAGACAATCTTAAATTGCACCTTAGGAAGCCCTGACACACTAGAGGAAAAGAACGCCCTCACAGACCCCAGATTTTGCACCAAAGTGACGCAATTTGGCCCAGATAGCCACGCTTATGGCGAGACTTGCCCATAACAGGACCACTTTTTATTTCTTTTTAATGAAATGCATGTTCTATTCATAAGAATGTGCTTGAATACACAAGTTGAAAGTAGCAGTTGACACAATGGCAACACTATGTAGTGACCTGGAAAGAGTAGAGACTACACTGCAATGTATTTTTAATTTCAAATGTATTTATAGAACTTTCATGTAATGTTTACATAAAGAATATATATAATAAAATAAAAAGATATGTTACACATTCAATACCAATCCAGTATCATTTGTATCATTCCTCAGCTTTCTCTCATACTCTCCCCTTACAAGTTTTAATAGGATACAAATTCATATTCATGGCATGTATTCACTACCTGAACATCAATACTTCATTGAATTATGATTTCCCTTCATCATGCCATCTACCTATTTTGTTTATATTTTGTAAGCAACCTCTTTATAATCACTTAAATCAATGTAAATTTCAAATCATCTGAAAATTCCATTATAATGCTCATTAACATTTTAGCCACTACACTGCTCAACATGACAAATTCATTAGTCTCCCACTGGCTTTGATTGGATCAGTAATTACAGAACCTTTTCCATTCAATCTGATACATTATCTAAATATTTAAATCTAAAATACAAGAGGTGAACAAGGCCACTAGTAACACCCAACTGTTATGAGATCTACAGAATTAAACAATTGTTTTGGCAAAAAATTGAAATAGTGAACAATATGAACATACGGTCAAGATTTTTATCAAATCCAAGCAAATCAGCAAAAATAAACACAATTTCCTAATCTTTATACATATAGGCCTACCCTCTTTGACAAGCAGATAATAATTAATTGGTAAAGTAATCCGATTATATAATCAGTTACCAGCATTAACACCTATGTGACACTTGTAGTTTCTTTCTTACAACATCTGATGAGTATGAATGTGATAGCACTTATCATCTATATCATAATGATAAAACTTCATTCTAGTGAATTAATTGTAACTACTTGGGGCCCCAGGCAATAAGGGGGGGGGGTCATCAAGATAAAGAATCATACTCTGCATATCATTCATATCTTAATCCACAATTTCCCTCATTTCTTTCATGCCCTCCCCTGCTATTGGGGCCCGCAGATTATTCTGATATATTTGGATAGTAGAGAGTAAGAGGAATCCACTGATACAAAAATTGTTGCTATCAGTTATGTTGAAGGTACTCTGAAAAAATACCTTAAGTAGTGTGTTGGCATTTACCAGAGAGCCAAAAGGCACTGAGACCATGGAGGCTGCATGCAGTCTAATAACAAACCTACTAGTGTGTTAGTATCAGTTACTTTACCAATCCTTTCATAAGCATTTCTAACCCAATGGAATGTTCAAGTTTGAAAGCGAAGTTTTAGAAATGATACCAACACAAGAGTTGATAGAAACCAAATTCAAATAAAGCAAATTGTAATGGTTTATTATCCAGAATTAAGAGCACACACTATGAAAAAAGAAGCAGAGTTATAAGAAACAATCCATAAAACACTTAGGTATAAAAGCTAACTGCACTAAGTAAAACCAACTCCACAAAATACTTATCAGCAGGTCTATGTCTCAAAGGAGTACATGGGCTCCATGCTTTGTGGTCTGGCCAATGGTCAACCACTACATACCTACCATGACAGAGCTTGTGGTAATAACTTACAAGAGGACTGCGCACAGACTGACAAAAGAAATGTAATGATTCATAAAGAATTAGGCATATAATAAAGAGATTCATACATGTAAAGTCCTTTGCTTGGAAATGTCTATGGTTTCCGTACATTTACTTTTGGCAAAGGCCAACAAAATTCTGCCACATACTTTGAAAAGACTGCTTGTAAGCTTCTACCAATATCCTAAAAATCTGTAACTTCACATCAACTAATTAACAGTTAGTCAGATAAAAAGCTAGCTTAATGCTTCAAGACATCAGTGAACTTTCTTCTCCGTGCCTCTTTTCTTTGTTCCCCTTCTTAACAAATGTACTGCATTCCCTATCTTACTTACAATGCAAAATGTCAGAAAGATGCACACATTGATGATATAGAAGCTGCCCACATTGGGACGTCAACTGCCACGGAATTTCTTCCACACATGAAGCAAAGTTATCAGTCTGGCGCCTCCCTAGCAACTGCTAAATAATGAACCAGTCCCCCACAATTTTTGTCAGATCTATCGATCCTTTGCTAGAAGTGCAGAAGCTACAGTATCACTTGAAGTAGTCTTATTCTGTATAAATATCCATAGTGAGCTTGTTAGTTAAAACAAATAAATATATTAGTTAATGTTACCAAGAGCAAACTCCGAAATAAAATGTAAATGGACACCAATCTTATTGTGCATATAGAAATAAGTCCAAACAATACAGGTACAGCTGCTGCACCTCATATTTACCATGAAATGACTACAATATACCCTGCATATCACCGCTCAGAGACGAAGTCCACAACTCCCTCGTACAGCTAGTTTTTAATGTCAATTTTCTCTAAGTTTCTTTAATCTATGAGTGCTTATAAATTAAAGGTAGGAATCTGCATGATACCCTGATTTTAGGACTTAGTCTCTGGAGGGTCTGTTGCTCTCGTTGACAAATACCAAGAGCTATTTTTTTATTACCAAATTTCCAAATCACAACCATGTATGTAGAAATGAGAATTTGTGTGTGTGATTTGTTACCAAGAGTAACACAGAGATAGAGTGAATTGGACACCACCATCTTACAGAGCATATGAAATATAGTCAAACAACACAGTTACAGTAACCTCACATCTATCGCAAAATGACGTAAACATTCGCTGCATATCACCGCTCTGAGACTAAGTTCATAACATTACAACACAGCCAGAGTTCTTAATGTATATTTTCTATAAGTTGGCACGAAATACTAATAAAGGGGGTTAATCTGCATGGTTAGGACGCGCTAAGTTCGGGCAATTGAGTATGATATTCTAGTAGAGGACAAAAAGCTACACTCATAGGTACAAGATATAATCTGCAGATATGAACAACTGCCAAAATGAAGGTAAAAGATCACGCAAAGCATCGCTCTCAGCAAGAGTCCGCTCAGTAGCTCCCAGCTACAGCTTTTGATTGGTCAGCTGACCTGACTTCGGTGAAGCTGTCTAGAGATCCCTGGACAGAGGAGACTAGGGTGACCTTAGCTTTTAATTGATTGAATTTTGGACCAGTTGGGGACTTGTCTCTGGTTAGCACGTCTGTACAGCGAAGAATTACCTAAAGGTGGGTACAGGGTGGTTTGCCCCCTATCTAGAAAATAAATAGAAGCTAGAAAAGATTAGGTTTGGGTTTTAGGGTTCCCATGATACCCTAGTTTTAGGACTTTGTGCTTCGCCCTCATTAACAAATACCCTATGTGAAATGAACAGTTACATATATTGTCAAAGCTCCACTTAAATATATGAGTAAATGAACCGTACAGACCAAAAGTATATAAATATAATGCAAAGCTTTTAAAATAACAAAACCCTGAACCAACGCGATTCTCTTCATTAAGTTTCGTTGTCAATTATTCAACGTCACTGCAAAGGCTCAGACCCGTTCATTATCACCATCAATCAGCAATTTTGATTAATACCTCCATTCAATTTTTGACAAACGGCCCGAACTCCCTAAATATTTACGCCAATAAGCGTTTTGTTTTTGCATCCATATTGGTTCTCTTCGCTTCACCTCTTTCTTTTCCTCTCCTCCTTCGGCGCGACTGCTCTTCCACTTTCTCAAGAGCTCCACTCTCCGATTTCTGCTCGGTGTCCGACATCGTCAGTCAACTAAATATGATATCGGGGAGAAGGAGACGGTTAAATTGGCGTTGCAAAGGGAATATGAGTGAAACTTTTGGTTACACTCAGATGTGGATTGACACCGTCTGCCAGCAAATGCCCTCGGAAAATATTTATTTTTCTATACGTTTCTTATATTTTCAATCATTTTTTATCTTTATTAATTATTTTAGACATTTAATATTAATTTAGAATGTAAATAAATTTATTTTTTTCTTTTATCAATTTGGATTTGCTTTAACCGCTGATCAATACGACTGTATCCGAAACCATTGAATAGATAAAATCTTAAATTTATTTCTTTTTTAAACGAAAGGATTTTTCATACATAATATGTAGCAGAATGACAGCTAATCAATACCAATCATTAATATTACCGAATAACCTTGAATGAATTGGAGAATTACAAATATATATATACATATATGTTCTCACAAATTCCCTATTTCATATTTGCTCTTGTAAACCTGCCATAACACATAATTACCATATCTTGATTAAGGGTTTTTATTCAAGATTTCATGAAGGTTCATAAATCCGAGAAATCCTACAACAATTATGAAAGGATTCGGAATCATCTGCCAGTAGGAGATTGGCCGGCATCATGGCAGCACGGGTGACAAAATCTCTGGTAAGAACACCCATTCTTATGTTTTCATGTGTACTCTGTGTGTGGTCGTGACCTTCTCAATATGAAGTAAATCTTTCAGTTTACCAGTCTTTGAAACATAACCTTATTTAAAAGAAAACGATATAGGGGTTCGTAGGGAAGGTCACCTTGCACATAATGGGTCGCCGCACCGGGTGTATCATTTTCCCGTTTCGTGAATTAAGAGAGATACAGGCTTATAATCTCTAAATTACCATAGGGTCTTGTATCATTTATGATAAATTGTAAATTATAGGATTGAAGACGAGGTAAAAGAATATCCAGTATGATTGATGTATCGGTCTCCGAGTTGCAATCCCTTTAAAAAGTAAAAGTTGGCATCAAGAGCACATACCTATTTGGTAAATTTGGCAAGGTGATTATCCTTCCTAATTACCCTGCCTGGCTTTTATTCTCACCCCCCCCCCCCTCTGCTTCGTATGTGCTTCCCGTTATGAAATCCCTTTGTTATTTGTTGGTATATGTCTTGCTGCTATTTATAGTTATTAGGCTTCCTCTCCATAGGTGAAGAGAGAGTACTTCATAGTCACAGGTTCTAATTTTTATAACTCACCATGGTAGCATTTAGTAGATTTTTAGAATAGATTGATTGTGATTAGTAGGGGTCTAAGGTTTGCATATAGCTTTAGTTCATATAGCAGTCTTTGTGGTAGTTGAGTGTTTAGCATGGGGTTCATTCATCTGTTTCTTCAAGCTGGGGACTTTGTCTCAGACAGGTGTAGTTCTTTTGTAACTTAAAAGCGTGGTTCAACTGGTCTTGTGTACACATAGGTCTGGCCATAATCGTGGCTATCTGGATAGAATCGCGTCACTTTGGTGCAAAATCTGGGGGCTGAGGGGAGCCAGCAATAATACTACTCGGACCATTCTTTTTCCTCTGGTATCTCTGGGCTTTCCAGGATGTAGCTTAAAATTATTTTCTATAATTTGTTTACCTATAGCTACCACTTTTTGTTCTCTCCAAGAGTACGATTTTCCATTTGCCCTTGCAAAGTGGGTCCAGACTCTTAAATTAACCACCGCATGTAGGTGTAAATTCACAAACAATCATTGTCATCCTCTTAAAAAGGCAGTGCATGTGTGATATAATTCTTTACCTCAATATGGCAACTGAGTGCAGTTTAGGAATGAATAATCATGTTTTGAAAGTTTGTTTCATTAAGCAATATTCATGGATTCCTAGGAGTGCCACCAAACTTGTTGGCTGGAATAATAGGGATGCAGACACTTTAAATACAATTGTCTCAATGTTAGCACTATTACACCAAACTGTTGCAAATGCGATACTAATTCCCATATTTCCTCATTTATTGGAGTTAGTAATGAATGGTTACCTTGATAGCATAAAGTATATGGTTGTAATATCAATTATTGTTTACAAAATTATTAATTCTTTAAAGTACAGAAGTACTCACCAGAGATTTTCGTAAATTCCATGTCACAAAATCTAATAATCTAAGTTCACGTGACTTAGCATGCCCTTCGTGCACTGCCTGTGGGAAAGTTGATGCGAGGCTCTGCCCCGGACACTCTCAGGGAAACTGTTTTCACCTTGGTATGCATAGTAAGAGATGAAATTCTGGTGCACCAGTAAACTTAGACTGTTTGTGGCATTTTCTTGGATCTTTTTCCTTTATTATTGTATTATTTTTCCTGTCTGCATATTTCTTGTACTGATGACTGCAACTTTTTGTCCCCTATACGAATATCAGCTTCAAATTGTCTTATCCTATTTGGGTTAATGTTGCACATAGAAATGGTAGTTGTGCAAGTTCACTTCTCTTAAATAACTCATTTATTCCTCAGAGCTGAAAGTTAGATTCCAAACCGGTTGTCAAGTCTTTCAACAAACCTGAATAGAACTGTCATTTATAACTCCTTTTATCAATTTCTTATTAATGGACACCCATTACTTCGCATTAGTAAAGCGTGAATTCTTCTTTTTAAATTCACTTAAGATTTGTTAATGACATGGTGATATTCTTTAAGGAGACCTTCCTTCAATTTTTTGCCAGTATAAGTCAAGATATGAAAAATGAGGTATAGCTATTTTTGAATATGTGTACATCTAAACAGTTACCCACATGAATTATGTCTAGTATTAAAGTGCCATAACAAGGGCAACTCCTACTCCCTCAGTCGGTGCCCATAGTTTAATATTTCAGCTTTTCTGGTCTATGCTTTTCTTGAATACAGACAGAAAATAAGGGTTCACAGGAATTTGCATATAAACAAATAATAGTGAAGTTGCTAATTTAAATTTTTATGATCTCTCACTCAGATCAACAACAATTTTATTCATTTATTTATTTTATTTTTATTATTATTTGTAGATTTTAATTGTCACATTTTGATTTAAAAAATGGTATTATAAAATTAAATTGTTTTTTGCATTTAGGCAAATCCAATAATTGGTGATAAATTTTGGGAAGTTGATGAAAATTTTGATGCTCCTCTCCCACAGTGTTTATTGGATTTAAAACAATAGAAATACCAAAATCCTTAGAAAAATATCAAAATGCAAGAGGATTAATCTTTTGGAATTGTGGAATTTTTGTAATAATGATATATGGGTATTTTCTCTGACCCTAAAATAGATATTTTTGGTCATTCCACATGGTGTATTCATATGAAAATACTAAGCTCTTAGAGGAAGATTTAGGGATTTAGAATTTCCTCATGATTTTGGGTTTTTATCTCCTGTTTGTGAAAATGACTAAACATTCTGTAGGGCAAATATCAAACAATTCAAAACAAATAGATAAAAAGTTACTCATAAATAAAGATTCTCTAGGAATACTTCATGATATCGTTATGTTTTACGGTTTTGATGTTCTCAGTATATTTGGTTAAATTTTTTTTTTTTTCTTCCTTTTTTTTTTACAGCTTAACTATTTTCGCTCAGCTGGAAGTCGCCAGTTCAGTAGTGATGTCCGGACAGTTACCCTAATCCCAGGAGATGGTATTGGACCAGAAATCTCTGCTGCAGTTCAGCAGATATTTACAACTGCAAATGTAAAGTTCTCTACATATAATCCCATATTAATATATTCTCACATTTTATTTGTAGATAAGTGTCCATGATATTTATTACATAGTATAATTCTCATAGACTGTGTAAATGCTGTCAATGTATGCACTTGTTTCACTTTTTCTTGTACTTGTAGGTTCCCATTACATGGGAGGAGGTTGATGTGACACCAGTAAAGGGCCCAGATGGCAAACGGCATCCCACCAGCTGCCATTGAGTCTGTGAACAGAAATGGAATTGGACTGAAGGGACCCTCATGACACCAGTTGGCAAAGGTCATCGTTCTCTCAATCTTGCCATCCGTAAGGAGTTTAGTCTTTACGCAAATGTACGTCCTTGCAGAAGTATGGAGGGATATGAGACTCTCTATAAAGATGTGGATGTGGTGACAATCCGTGAGAACACAGAAGGAGAATATTCTGGAATTGAACACGAGATTGTTGATGGTGTCGTTCAAAGCATCAAGCTCATCACAGAACCAGCATCCAGGCGTGTTGCAGAGTATGCTTTCCAGTATGCACGCAACAATGGCAGGTTAGCATTTATTAAAAAATTATAAGATTTTGTTATCAGATTTCATATGCAATAGCTATAAGCTTGTTGATAGTGCTCTATGATGTTTATACAGTTGTAATTAACATTCATACTTTTAACATCTTTTACTATTGACATGCCAATTAACAAATTTGTCAATTCTTGCAGATCAAAAGTAACAGCTGTACATAAGGCTAACATCATGCGCATGTCTGATGGCCTCTTCCTGCGATGTTGCCGAGAAGCTGCTGAAAGAATCCAGACATCAGGTTTGAAGAGAAGTATTTAGATACTGTGTGCCTTAACATGGTACAAGATCCCTCACAGTATGATGTCCTCGTGATGCCAAACCTCTATGGTGACATCTTATCAGATCTTTGTGCTGGGCTAGTTGGAGGTCTCGGTCTTACTCCTTCAGGAAATATTGGTGAGGGAGGTGCTGTATTCGAGTCTGTCCACGGAACTGCTCCTGATATTGCAGGTCAAGACAAGGCCAATCCTACTGCCCTCCTGCTGTCAGCTGTAATGATGCTGCGCTTTATGGAACTCCATAATCATGCTGCTGTTATCGAGAAAGCCTTGTTTTGAAACCATCAAGGAGGGCAATTTCCGTACAGCTGATTTAGGTGGTTCTGCCAAGTGTTCAGAGTTTACAGGTGAGATCTGTAGGAAGATTGAAGAAATGAGTGGTTAGAACTGGGGACTAGGTTGTTATTTATAGTAGTTGGCATAGATAGTATTATAAAACGATAAGAAGTGTTTATGGAAAAAAGGAATATGACACAATTCTAAGAGATCAAATATGTAGAAGGTATGAGAATTAAGTAGAGTATACTGCAGTAAACTTAGAAGGTCTAAGGTAGCAACTTACATTTGTGGTGAATTTCTTTTAGTTTATCTTTTTTATAGTAAAGGGAGCTTATCATGTATTGATGAAGCAAGTGATCTCAGTAGGGGTCTGTACACTAGATAGAATCATGACCATTTTGTTTTTGCCGGTACATTGTTTTATAAAATATTTATTTTCAAATAATTTCTTCACATGTCATTTCCTAATCTATATGTATTTTAACAGTCCTATCTGTATCTTTTTAAAATATATGTGAACCTATGTGTGTGAATAAATATGTTTGTATTTATATATATATACATATATATTTACATATATATTTACATATATATTTTCATATATATATGTATGCATGTATGTATGTATGTACATGTATAAACATTTTGGACATACATACATACATGTTACATGCATACGTGTAACATGTAAAAGCACACACAAGCACACACAAATGTACATGCACATGCACATGCACACGCACACACGTGTACACACACCCATGTACATACATATGAATTACTTGCTTTGATATGTTATGAGGCAGTACACAACAGATAATAATGCATTTATGAGAAAGTATCAGGTTTTTTTTATGTATTATAAATGTTAAGTATTTATGTAAAGATAAGTGCAGGTACCTTAAAATATTTAATTCGAAATTGGACCAGAAAGGCAGTGAATTCCATGTAAGATTGACTACCTAATTATTGTTATTTGTATATACTATATGATCTGTACAGAAATAAAGTTTTAAATATGACTTCTTTTTACTATTTTTTCAACGTCTTTGAGAGACTGATCGAAAGATTAATTGTATGAAGGTATGAAAAGGAAATCATTTTTAAATAAATCCCAGATATACAGTATTCACATGAAAGTGGTCACACATTTCACTTACTTTACATGTTTTCCCCAAATCCCATGCCTGTTGTTTTTGTGAAGGTGGGATAAGAGACGAACTGAGGCCCAGAGATGGGGATCTCCCTGCCTTGGCCTTCAGACCTCGGCTCAATTGATCTTACTTATTTTTTTATCTCTCTCTCCCCCTTTCCTTTTCCTTCTCTTCTCCAATCCCTTCTGTCGAGTACTTCCACTTAAGGAGACGTCACTCTGAATTTTGTTTATTTTTATTTATTTATTTATTTTTTTTTTTTACAAAAAATTAAAATGAGGGTGATTTGACAATACTGCCCAATATTGTGGCGACCTTTTATAGGGAAAGGATGAAAACTAGAAAATACTGCCAAATGTTGTGGCGAACTTTTATAGGGAAATGGTGAAAACTAAAAACAATAGCCTTTTTTTTAACCCATGTGCGGGGACGAACATCACTTGGAATGAAGACCCTCCACTCCACAGCATTAAGAATCTCTACCTTGCTAAGATGTCATATGAGAAGCTCGAGTGCATGTAGGAAACCTACCGAGAACTTACTAGAACCGACCCCCCCCCCCCCCAATCCTTTGCTCGTTGTTGTCGTGGGGGATCTCCCCTGCCTAGGGCCTCAGCCCTCGACTCAACTAATTTTGCATGGTCTTTTCCCCTCCAGCTTTTTGTTTCCGTCCCTTCTCCAACCCCTCTACTATCTACTTCCTAAGGTTTAAGAGCCGTGCTGAAAGGATGAAAGGCTGGCCTTGTGCCAGTCCTGAACGCCTTGCGGGAACCATGACCACAGTATTCCCCTGATTTAATTGTCTAGCCTTTACTTCTTAAGGGGCACTGAGGGGTGGACTTTATTTCTCCTACAAGGCTTCCCATGGCCAGTAATGAAGATGTAATACCCTTAAATAGGGGCAATGAGGCTTGCCCCTTCATCAAATAGCCCCACCAATTCAAACTCTCCCGGCTTCGCAGTAACCTTCCCAGATCGTACTTTCAAATACACCTCGTTAATCTAGTGTCCCAACTACAGAACTGTATGCACTCCATTCTGCCTTAAACGCATATACTCACTCCCTCCTTCCTCTTTCACTATTTTTACTGACTCCCGTAACTCATTAACCCTCATAAAATCTATGCACTCGACCAATCCCCTTGTCTGTCATTTCCAGAACTGGTGGTTCTAACTGTCCACACGCCACAAATCTGTCAGACTTTGCTGGGTGCTCAGCCATGTTGGAATCCCTGGCAATGAACAAGCAGATACTCTAGCACGCTACGCTGTTATGTCCACATCAAACCAACCACACTTTTCACATATTCCAGTCACGGATTATTACCCCCACTTTAAAACCTTCCTGTATACCCGATGGCAATCTTTCTGGTCAAGCCTCCACAATAATAAATTACATACTGTAAAACTATCAATCTCCTCATGGTCTGCTCCATTTCACCGGAACAAACGTTGGGAGACGGCCCTCGAAAGCTTATTGGCCACACCCGCCTATCTAATGTTACGCTCTGATCCGCCTCTATGTCTCCTATGTAATGTCCCTCTTTCAGTTCCACACATTCTGTTGTCCTGTCCACACTTCACTACAGCCCGCATATCTGGTTTCCCCCCCCCCCCCCAATCCCTTGCCCGTTGTTGTCGTGGGGGCTTAGGAGACGAAGACTGAGACCCAATACAGGGATCTCCCCTGCCTAGGGCCTCAGCCCTCGACTCAACTAATTTTGCATGGTCTTTTCCCTCCAGCTTTTGTTTCCGTCCCTTCTCCAACCTCTCTACTATCTACTTCCTAAGGTGTAAGAGCCGTGCTGAAAGGATGAAAGGCTGATCTTGTGCCAGTCCTGAACGGCCTGCGGAAACTAAGGGCACGATACTCCCGATTTATTATCTAGCCCTTACCTTCAAGTGCAAGAGGGTGTCCCGTTAATGCCGTTTTATATAATCAAGGTTCCCCATGACCAATAATGAAATGTAATACCCTTATTAGGGACAATGAGGCTTGCCCCTTTACCAAATAGCCCCACCCCAGGCTCTCCTTTGACCACGACTCCGAACACTGCAACACTACTACCCACACTCCTCAATGCCTACTAGTGCATTACCCACCCAAGCAGAGACTCCTGACATTCCTACCCTCCCAACTACCTCAAATTCAGCAACTCTACCCCCACAACCTTCATCAAGCACCCCATTCTCCCTTATTACTATCTTACAACCTTATTCTCCATCACTCCGTAATAGTCCCTCTTCCACACGTCCCAAGACCATCCACCACCACCAACCCTACAGATATCTTAAATACTTTGTTTAGCCCAGCTAAATGAGTCCTTTCTATACCAGACGCGATCGCTCCGTCTGGTAAGTCAGATCAGAAACTGAATCTATAGCACTATCAAATTTAACTGATCATTCTGGCAACCCATTCCTGCAGAACCTCATCCAACCCTTAATACTTGTACCGGAACTGTCTCTCTCTCCCCAGCAAACTGCCCAGTCGATACCAAAGATTGTCAGACTGTGGAGAAGACTTATTAGGATGCCTCAAGACCAAGATGTGAAATCAGTACATTGCTACACCATTCCTCCTAAAGGTCAACGAAAGAATCCGACCAACATTGCCAAAATTACTTTCCTTTCCTTACGTATCTACATTGGTGGACAATCCCTCCCTGTTCGACCATACCAACCCCCTCCCGTCAATGTCAAAACTGTTGGCGCTTTGGACATCCTGCCAAACACTACCGTTCCACAGACCGATGCCCCATATATGCCCAATCTGGTCATAACCGATCAAATGCTCAGCACAAACACGTACATGTGCTAACTGCGGCGGCCCCCATAATGTATTTTATAGAGGCTGTCCCACTTACAAGTTTGAATCTGAGGTAGCAACTCTCAGATACAGAATGGTCTCACTTCTCACATGGAAGCACGTCGACAAGGTTTCTCTCATACTCCATACTATAGTAACATCGTTCGCTCAGCCCTTTCCACCCCAAGATGTCCCCATTTCCACTTCTACATTCTACCCCTCAGACCAATTCCTTTGCCACTCTAAACCCAGACACCCCAATCTCAACCATAGCTCCAATCTCAACTACAGCCCCAACCACTTCTACATTCTACCTCCCTCAGACCAATTCTTTTTGCCACTCTAAACCCAGACCCCCAATCTCAACTACAGCCCCAATCACCACCCCCTCCCTCCCCGCGCTACCCGCAGTAGACAGACTAAACGTTCTAACCCTTCTTCCCTACAGCACAATCACCTCCACCTACCTTTACCTTTATTCCTGAGACACCAGTCTCCTCTTCCCCCCTCATAAGAAAACCTTTGTCCCACAAAACTCTCCAACCAACTCCACTGCAGAAACAATGGATGACATTCAAAGCTATATGCTTAAGACACAAGATCCCATAACTCATGCTCCTTCCACACTTGAAGTGATTGCCGATATTCATACCCCTCCTACTAATATTCCCCCTACACCCCTTCCTCCTACTCCCTCTCAACACAACCTAACCCCCTCAATTCCGTCCACCACCGATATCCATCCTCCCAATAATCCTCCTGATATCCATCCCCTCTTATTCACAGCACCCCTACACCGTTCCTCCTAATCCCTCCCAAGACAACACATCCCCTTCAACTCCAACTATCCATCCTTCCGATATCCATCCTCCTACCACTAATACTCCCCCCACCCACTTCCTCCTACTCCCTCCCAACACAACCTACCCCCTTCAACTCCAAATATACGCACATTCTCCCTTCCTCCATCCCCTCTATCCTTTCCACTCCTCCCGCATACACACAGGAATCATTCATGTTACAACACCCCAGCTCCTTCCCCCCATATTCCCCAACACGTACCGACGCTATCACTCATAAAACAACTAAGATATAGCTCTCTTACATTGGAATATTCGCAGTTTCCGTACTCACAGACCAGACCTACGTCATATCCTTGCTTCTTATAACAACCTGTTCTTCCTCAGACGCATAGATACCCTTCACGTGATCTAATTCCCTTACCTAAACCACCATAACCCTTTCCCTCATCAACACCCTTACCCATCTTCAACTTTCCAACATTACTCTAGATAGTTGACGCATAGCAACTATCACCTAACATCACCCTTTACTATACTCCCCTATAGTGCTATGTGATCTTAGAGGTCTAGCACATTTATTTCGCTTTTAACCATTAACCATTAACCATTGCCCCACATATCCTCCCTTCACCGACCTCCCGACAAGCTTTACAGAAAACCACAGCTTCTGCCTTGACCTGTTCTCCTTCCTCAGACGCATACATATCCTTCACTTGATCTAATTCCCTAACCACCATAACCCATTCCCTCATCAACTCCCTTACCCATCATTAACCATTCAACATTACTCTAGATTAGCAACTATCCCCTGCCACCACCCTTTACTTTACGTTCCTATAGTGCAATTTCGCTTTTGACCATTTACTATTTTTATCCTTTTCTTTCCCAACCCCTTCTAGTATCCACTCCCTAAGGTGTGAGAGCCGTGTTGAAAGGATGAAAGGCTGACTGTGCCAGTCATGAACGGCCTAGGGGAGTCATGAGCACGGTATTCCCGTTTTGTTGTCATAGCCCTTATCTATCTATGGGTTGACCGTGTTACTCCCAAACATACTCCAGCATACTATGGCCGGTGATGACGTCCATTCCTTAAAGTGTGAGAGCCCTGCTGAAAGAATAAAAGGCTGGAATTGTGTCAGTCCTCAACGACCTCCGGGCGCCATGGGACCGGTATTCCTTAGGTTAATCGCCTAGCCCTTACCCCTTCTGGGGACCATGAGAGGTAGACCATTTCTCTTCCATACTTATTTCAGGTTCACCAAGGCCAATAATGAAGATTTTTTTTTTTTTTTTTTTTTACCGTTACTAGGGGCATTAAGGCTTGCCACCTCGTCATCTAGCTTATCTAAATTTCCCTGGCTTCCCGACCCTGCCTCTCCTTTGATTACGGCTCCGACCACTGACTAATACCTTCTCGATGTTTACTGCAATGTATATCCATTCCGAATCATCCACACAGGTCATCATCACTCAACCTTCAGAACACAAACCTTCCTCTCTCCCTGCTCCCCTACTGCACAGCCTTCTTTATGTCTACCCCATCCCCCTTATTGCTTCACCCATATTGCCCCCCCCCCCCAGGTTTTAACTCACTCCATACTACACCATCTTCCTCCCGCTCTTGTTATTCTTCTGCTTATACCTCTGCAAGTGTTTTTGGCCCAGCCAAGTGAGTTTGATTCTTTGTGATATCCCATACAGTCGTTCTGATCCTTCACGCCTTGTCACAGGTCCAACGAAGTCTTGATTATTGACTGACTTCCCTGGCAAACTTATTCTTGCCGAACCTCACTCCTCCCTTAATACTTGTCCCAGAACTTTTTTCATCTCCCCGACTGATTATACTGTTACAAGGGTTGGGCAGACGGAAAACGACCTGCTCCCTGCCTCGTTGACCATGATGAATATACCTCCTAGAGGCCAGCACAAGTCCTACACCAATATTGACAAGATTAGCTTCCGTAGGTATGACCCCAGCTAAACACTGTCGCTCTACATTCCATGTTTAGTTGGCCGTCGCGAAAGGGGTGTGGTTTTGTGACCCCCCCCCCCCCTGAAAAAGCTTCTGTCGGCAAAACAGCTAAAACCGGTATTTGTCGGCAGATTCGAATAATCTCCAATTAAGTGAAAAACAAGTTACAAGCAAGTAAATAGTAATTGTGGCAATTTACGGCTATTAATTCAAGATATGACTACTATTTAAGGACCACACCCAATGGCCACGCATTTTTTCGCAAATTTAAAACGTTACATCCCCCTTCTACGCAGCTTTCGCATTGGCCCTGTCCTTACCCATCAGGGGGAACCCTGAGGGTGGACTGTTTCAAGTGGTATTTCTCTACCCATAATAGGTTACGAAATTTCCGGGATTTCCGGAAAAAAATTCCGGTATTTTCGCATTTCCAGACAGATTTGCCAGGGATATCCGAATTTCGAGGGAATTCCTAAGGATTTCCATTTTTGAAAGGGGTTGAAACTCTATTAATTCATCGTAAATGTTTCAAAAACCTAAGTTGTTATCAGTTATTACCTAACAGGTTCCAAATGAAATCACTACTATAAAAATGACATTTCTAAGGTTACTGTAACCCTTCAGACAAAATATTCTCGATTTTTCGTTTTTGTCACAATCTGCTGAATCAACCTTGGAATTAACTATTTATCGTTTAAACCAACTCACTTCGAGAAATATCACAAATACTTGAAAATTTGAGCATCTTAAAAGAAGCGATCCTGTTACTCTCGACATGCAGAAGCTACTACTCAGCACGCACCAGCTACTTCAGCACGCACTTGGCATCCCTCCTGAAACGCACCTCACTGTTGAGGGACTGGACAGTTTGTATGTCACATTTCAAGGATCTATGCAATGAGGCTTTCCACTGAAACGAACTGCTGTGTTGTAAGCAAGCTGACGGAGACACTTTCAGTGAATTGTACGTATGACTTAAGAACCAGGCAGAGGAAGTTGATCGGTGTTCTGGCGATCTGTTACTTGTGCCGAGACACAACTGACGATGAAAAACATGAAGAGCTGGTGCAATACCTCACCTCCTTGGATGCAGACGCTTCTTTCCATGCATTCATAATGTGCTACAGATAATAAGAGGCTGCCTGGGCGACAGCTTCCACCACTTATGCATCACCGAGTTAGCTAATTATCTTCTCTGCATACCAGCAGAATTAACAACGAAAGAAAATGGCCTCATTACAGCAGACTCAGGCCCCATGCACTTTCTGCCAGTCTTATCACTGCCAACATGATCCCGCAAAGTGCCCTGCTGCTGGTGGAACCTGTCACAACTGTGGCCACCAAGGTCATTGGCCAAGGCCCCTAAGTGCTCAGCCATGAATATCCAGTGCCTCGCCTGCAAGAAAAAAACATTTTAAAAAGCGTTGCAGAACATTAAAAAAAGACCGGAACAGATAGACCTTCCCCTCCTCTGTTAAGAACAGATGGCAACTGTCGCTGGACCAGGCCTTGGAATCCATCAATGTGCATCTTGTCCATAGCAAGAAGACTAAAATAATTCAGATGTTACCAGACACAGTTGCTGACGTCACTGTTATTGATACATGGCACCTTGAGATGTTATGGATTCCTAGGAGCAGACTACAGCCCCACCTCCTACAACTACATTCACAGCTGATGGATCCTAGATGGATCCTGCTTTGGGTTGTTTCAAGGCCACTTTGAAGCTTGTCATCAGGCCTTGCATTGCCAGCATACAGGGACATGAGGATGTTCAAACGCCTCTGCTTTCTTACGGCCAGTGTCAGGAGTTGGCCATAATTTTGCCTGACTTCTCTCCTAGATGTTACACATGTCAACAGGTGTGCAAGCTACCCAGGAATATTTATTATAGTAGTAGCAGTACTGTTAATACTATTTCTTAATTTTATAATTATTTTCACTTTATCAGTCATTGTTATCATATATCATTAATATCTTCTATATGGAAAGCAAAAATACACATTAATATTTAAGTATTTGTGGAGCTTTATTCAAAGGATTATTTGCTGCATATCAAAATGTACATAAATTCGAGAGTATTGCCCTAGCTGTGACTTTACTTCTATAGTATTTATTCATCTATCTGCCTTTTGATAAATCTCAATAACACATGTATAGTCACTATTCTCGTAACTTCTTGTTCCTTATCAAAAATAAAAATAGCATTCTCCTACAAGTTTAATGATAAATATGTCACGTAAAGAATTCAGAGGGTTATCACCCATTTGTCAATACTGCCTTCATTATCGTTTTATTGACTTTCGAAACTAATAATAAGCATTATACCTTTCTGTATGATGTCAAACCACTTTGGCATGCGATCCATTACAAAATTTATTTTTTAAAGACTGTAAATGGCCAAATGAAAAGTTGCAAAATAAACTATAAAAAGTATTGGCCATTTTACCTAGATGCGTTATTAAATCTGGCCCCAAAATCCCGTCCGTTGTTATGGATAGGAGGGGGCATAGGAGACAGAAAGTGAGGGCTAATATTGAAGGACTCCCCTGCCTTGGGCCTAAGCCCTTGGCTTAGGCCAAGTTGGTTCAGTTTTTCCTTCTCCCACTTAACTTTTCGTTCCCCTCTCTAACCCCTTCTCTTGCCCAATTTGTATGTTTGAGCCATGTCGAAAGGATACAAGGCTGGCTTTCAGTCAGTCCTGAACGGCCTCCGAGAACCATGAGCACGATGTTCCCGTGCTTAATTGTCGAGTCCTTTACCCACCCACCCCATCCCCCCATCTCATGCCCGTTGTCTCCTTTACTGTAGATGAATGGCGTATGTTAGGCATCATTCTCCTGAAATACAATCATTCCACTCAACAATTGATTCATCTCCTCTCCGGGATTATAATTATATATTGCGTGCGCATATTTTTTGTGCGCTGTATTTGATTATGTAAGCCCAGGAGAGGACTTATCTGGATGAGGGTGGGAGTGTTATATCACCTTAAAGATATGTAAGCCAATGACTCTGAATTCTTGTAATGCTTGTAATTCTTTATAAATTAAGCTGTATTTTATTTTAAATATTATTGTACCTAAGTTTTGTATAATGAATTGTGACCCCGCACAGGGACTTATTAAGTAAGGGTGAGGATAACCTAAGTTACCTCATCCTTTTGAGATGCAATCTTACTTTTGTCTCAATAAACGTGTCAAAGTCAGAAAGTTGTAGCCGGAGGGAACTTAGAAGACGGAGACCTCAATGCCAAGTATCACTCCTACCTTGGGCCTTAGACCTCGATTGAACTAATATTGCACGGCCTTCCTTTTCCTTCGCTTCTCTAACTCTGCTATCCACTTCCTAAAGTGTGAGAACCGTGTTGTAAGGATGGAAGGCAGACTTTGTGCCAGTCATGAAAGGCCTGGGGAGCCAAAGGCACGGTATTTTCTGTTTCGTTGTCTATCCCTTGCCCAGGGGGCTCTGAGGGATGGACTGTCTCCCCCAACATACTCCAGGCTTATCGCGGCCAGTGATGAAGGTATTGTACTTCTGCTAGAGGCACTGAGGCTTGTCCCTTTATCAACTAGCCTCACTTATTTTAATTTCCCCGGTTCCCTAACCCCATTCTCTCTCCTTTGACCACGACTCTGAATACTACTACTACTACATCCTCATTGTCTACTGTCCGCACTACTACTTCACTCACCAATCCCTCTTCAACAAGGCCCCGTCCTTCTACAGTCCCCACCTTTACACATTTTGAGTAGTTCGTTTAGCCCAGCGAAATAGAGTCGATTTTTGCCTATTACTCTTCCGGCAATGCCTCCAAAAACAAGTATGCATATCAATTTCTCCCTCTGTCAGTGTCAGAATTATTTGCGTCTAGGTCACCCAGCCACTGCCGATCCTCAGCTAATAATGGTCATGATCGATCAAACTGCTCTGCACAACCTCACATGTGCCAATTTTGGTGCCTTCCATAATGAATTTTATAGAGGCTGCCCTACCCACAATTTGGAGTGTGAAATGACAGGTGGACTTCTGATTCAAACTTGGTCTCACTTTACGCGAAGCCAGACAGGAAGCACTTTGATGAGGTTTTTCTCTTACACCCTCCAGTGCTACCCTTTGCTCTGCCCATCCCTCCCTATCAAATGTTTTTACATCTCCCCAAGTACCTCTCCCTCGTCCCACATCAGCCCCATCCCTCCCTCAGTCAAATTTCTTACCATTCTAAATCCAGAACCCCCTCCAATCCTTAGCAAAATCCAGTAAATTAATAAATATTTTATTTATGTCGAAGAACAGTATGTAAACTAATAAAAGTGCAAACAAATCCAATAATCTTTACACAAGCAGTGAAATTTCTTTGAATTTTTAAAGAAAATCCCTTGCACACATTGAAGTATACAAAATTACCAGGAACTGATATCGATATTTGCAGAAAAATACACACTAGATATTTATGACCAAACATTTTGAAAATGAATGACTAAAACTTGAAAATATGCATTTTCTTAGGTAGGAGGGGGGGGGTAAGGTAGGCTTACCATGCGTTTGGAGATTTTGCCAAACTTTGTCATATGATTAGCATTCTCAAAATCCCATTTTTTATATATATATTTCCCATTCTTAGCTATTTGCTCCCTGCGATTCACCCCTCAACCCCACAACATATGATAAGCATGATTTGTAATTATTTTATTATTATTATTATTATTATTATTTTGTGCTAGACTATGGTGAACAGCAAAGCATTTGATATCAGTTACCATATTGTTAAGTGGATATGAAATTTTACTTTACAATCGTGATTTTCCAATGTAGGATTAATCGTCATTTCAGTGAAATATAGACTTTGGTACAAATAACTACTCGTATATGGAGCAAAGGCCTACGACACAGCTTGGCAAATGTTTCTACGCCTCGCCTCTGAAGACGAGGGGGTTGGCGAAGGAAACAGACGAGGAAGGAAGGCAACAAAGTTGAGTAGATGGTAGGTGTTTGGGTTATATTACTATAATCATTATGATAACCTCATCAGTAATACCATCATTATTTTAAGGTAGATATAAATGATTATTGGTTGTGCTACCCTTTGCATTGATGAATGGCAGTTATTACAGAACGAGAGTAATGCAACGGGTATCGTTAAGTCGCCACGCTATCGCATGTTCTTTGTAGCAGCTTTGGCATCACAGTCCAGAAAATAAGGCTTTGCAAATTTCGAAAATGCGATAGATGGAAGGCATTAAGGTTCACAGCATGGACGTGCTGTCAAGGATGTGGAGGAAGGGCGACTTATCTCAGAGAATGAGGAGGATGTTCCCATATTCCAAGACAGTACGCAATATAATCATATGTAATTCTTAGGAGACGAAGAATGAGGCCAAACGTAGAGGATCATCCCTACCTCGGACCCCAACCCTAGCCTCAACTAATTTTGCATGGCCTTTTCTTCTTCCCCTTTCCTTTTCCTTCTCTTCTTCGTCTTCTGTCCACATCCCGAAGTGAGAGCCGTGCTGAAAGGATGAAAGACTGGCTTTGCGTTAGTCTTCCTTCTTAACCATTTTCATTGCACTACAACCGGTGACATTTAATATTTGTTATAATCGTTTACCTGTTTTTACCCTGTTTGCCACAATATTTTATAGTGCTTCATAGTCTTTCCTTACCTGGGAGCTTTGCCCAAGCCTCACTTATCTTCATATATTGAACATGTCGCTAGAGACCGTAGATGCTGAAGCACCACAATTTTTTCAAAAGATAAATAAATAATGAAGTTAAAAGTAATAATCATTGCGATAATAGCACTAATTATTATTATGTTTCCTATGCGTCATTGCGGCATTCTAACATTTTTCTCAATGAGAAAATGGCATTATCTGCAATGTCTTGCAATTCTTTGAATAATTTGCTGCCGCATTTCATGTAATTTCAAATCTAACCAAGCGTACCAAATTGTCTTTTCATTTGGCCAACCCGCTTGCGCGACCCATCGCCGATATTACAAGAGGTTTGTTTACTTCTCTCTCGTTTCTCGCATCGAGCGTATTTTCAAAACACTTCCGAGGTCTTAAACACACCTGTACGAAAGACATTTGCGGGAGCCCGAAACCACTTGTAACGCTTATCGTACCTCATAAATAATTCAAGTGTGAAAATGTGACATTTTTCTGTGGAAACTAATTAATGTGCAAGGGCAACATATTTAAAAGGCATAGTGACGGAAAAAATATAACATGTAAATTAAGGTTGGCCTTTGCAAATGCATGGAGGCCGCGGAAGCATTTGATGTAAGCCTAATGTAAAGCACTCTGCAAGTCTAACCTATCAAATTAACGGAGCTCTAACACATATTCAAGTTGAATGGAAATTTATAGCTTCCAGTAGTATGACTATTTTTCTCTATAGCATAATTGTGTGTGTGTGTGTGTGTGTGTGTGTGTGTGGTGTGTGTGTGTGTGTGTGTGTGTGTGTGTGTGTGTGTGTGTGTGTGTGTGTGTGTGTGTGTATGTGTGTGGTGTATTTTTTATTTGTATGATAAATATTCAGTAACGAAGTTAGCATTATACAACCACAACTCTTAATACCCTAATATATATATTTGCAGTGGATTAATTTCCTGAAGAACAATGAGTAAAATAATGTTTTACTGGATTGTATCAAATTTGTATTATAGAGAGAGGGAGAGAGAATGCTTGAAGAATGCAATCTGGCTGCATGTACCGTAATGTACAATAGCACGGTGTGATTACTTTGGTCAATGGTTAACGATTAAAAGCAAAATAAATGTGCTAAACATCTAAGGTCATGCAGTGGTAGAGGAGGGTATACTAAAGGGTGGTTGAGTTAGTAGTGAGTTGCTATGCGTCAACTGTCTGGAGTAATATTGAAAAGGTCAAAGATGAGTAAATGGGTTAAAGTAGGGTTAGGTAATGTTAGGTAATATCACGTGATGGATATGTATGCGCCTGAGGAAGAACAGGTTGTCATAGCAAAAAGTGTGGGATTCTGTAAGGATGCCTGATAAGTCGGGAGGTCGGTGAAGGGAGGGCAGGCGGGGGAAAGCAGAAGTGCGGGTTGTAGCAAAGCGCGGACAAGCCAACAGAATGTGTGGAACTGAAAGAGGGACATTACATTATGGAGTTGGGTATTGGTATAAGAGGATGTGTAAGAAAAGTCTCTTGGAGGCAGATAATGGATGGGTTATAGGAAGAAAGGATATGACGAAGGTCAGGTCTGTGAGAACAAACCGCGAATATTCCCATGCAGGAGAGCTATTACTTAGTTGATTTCCGAGTGATAACGGTCACAGTGCGTTTTGGAGAAGATGAAGGGGATGGAGCTAGGGTGAGATAAGGAATAAGAGGGGTGGGGGCATCA
The DNA here is from genome assembly GCF_003789085.1 of Penaeus vannamei. Classification (NCBI taxonomy): domain Eukaryota; kingdom Metazoa; phylum Arthropoda; class Malacostraca; order Decapoda; family Penaeidae; genus Penaeus; species Penaeus vannamei. The sequence goes on along the minus strand of NW_020868981.1, from coordinate 26,316 downwards.
GGTAGAGGATCTGGGGAAAGGCAAAATGTTAGACATCTAAGGTCATATAGCACTAAAGAAGGTATATTAAAGGATGGTGAAGGATGGTAGTTGCAATGCGTTAACTATCTAAAGTAATCTTGAAAGGTTAAAGATGGATAAGTGAGTTGATGTGTGAATGGGCTATGGTAAGGGAATTACATAGTGTTTCACGTGTGTATCCAGGAGGGAGTGTAAATGATAGAGGGGTGGAGGGAGGGAGAATGTAACGTGTAGTAGGAGGAAGGGGTGTAGGGGGAATATAAGTAGCAGGAAGGGGTGTAGGGGAATATAAGTGGGAAGATGGATATCAGCAGTAGATGGAGCTATGGGGGATGGACTGTGTTGAGAGGGAGTAGGAGGAAGGGGTGTAAGGGGAATAAGCGTAGGAGGAGGATGATATCGGCAGTTACTTGAGTGTGGAGGGAGCGGGAGTAGTGGAATTTGAGGGTGGGTGAGGGGTTTCGGTGGGACTCGAGTAGATAGTTTTGAATCTTCCAAGTTATTGTAGTGGAGTTGGTTGGAGAGTCTTGTGAGACAACAGTTTTCCTTATGAGGGGGATGGGGGGAGGAAGAAGACTGGTGTCTGAGGAGTAAAGGAAAAGAATCGGTGGAGGTCAGTATGTGGTAGGAGAGAGGGGGTGGAACGTTTAGTCTGTCTGCTGTGGGTTGTGCAGGGAGGGAGAGGGGAAGATGTTGGGGCTGTAGTTGAGATTGGAGTGGCAAATAATTTGACTAGGGAAGCTAACAAGTAGAAGTGGGGAAGTAAGATATAGGAATAGGGGAGGGTGTAGGAATATCTTGGGTGGGAGGGGGAGGGGCAGAGCGAGCAACATTACTGGAGTAGGGAGTATGAGAGAAACCTCGTTGACGTGCTTCCTGTCTGGCTTCACACAGAGTTAGACCAAGTCTGTATCTTGGGTACCACCTCAGATTCAAACTCGTAGGAGGGGCATCTCCTGTAACATACATTATGGGGGCCGCCGCAGTTAGCACATGTGCGTGACTGTGCAGAGCAGTTTGATCGGTTATGACCAGGTTGGGCAAACATAGAGGGGATCGGGCTGTGGAACGGCAGTGTTTGGCAGGATATCCTAAACGCCAACAGTTTTTGACATTGCCGGGGAGGAGGTTGATATGGTCGGACAGGTTGGGATTCTCCACCAATGTAGACATTAAAGGAAAGGTCATGTGTACGGAAAGTAATTTTGGCAATGGTGGTGGGGTTCTTCCGATGACCTCTAGGAGGAATGGAGTAGCACTGTAGTGATATTACATCATAGTCCGTGAGGCAGGCGAGTAACTCTTATCCACAATCTGACCAATCTTTGTTATAGATAGGACAGTTTGCTGGGGAGACAGAAACAGGCATGGGGTTGCCAGAAAGATCAGTTAGAGTTGATAATCAGTTTTAGTAGTAATTGTAACGAGACGGGAACGAGAAAGAGACTTTACCTACATTGCTGAAAGAGAAGTGTTGTCAGAGTAAGGAGCTGTTGGGGGATCACGGAAAATCGGTCCCATTTGGCTGGGCTAAATAGAGTATTGAAGATATTTGTAGAGATGGGGGTGGTAGAAGCACGGGGACGTGTAGAAGACGGGAGTGTTGAGGGGGTAGTATTACGGGGGAGATGGAGAAAGAGGCTGTACGGTAGTAATATAGGAGAACGGGGTGATTGATGAAGAAGGTTGTGGGGGTAGAGGTGATGAAGTTGAGTAAGTTGGGAGAGTAGGCATGTCTCCTGGGGACTGAGTCTGAAGACGTTATACCCTAACAAGGGTATAACGTCTTCATTACTGGCGACGGTAAGCCTAGACTATGTTGGGGAAAGAAATAGTCCACCCTCAGGGTCTCCTTGAGGAGTAAAGGCTAGACACCTAAAAAAGGGAAATGCCGTGCCCAGAACTCTCTCAGGCCATTCAGGACTGGCATAAAGTCAGCCTTTCACCCTTTCAGAACGGCTATCACACCTAAGGAAGGTGGATAGTAGAAGGGGTTGCAGAAGGGACGGAAACGAAAAATCAGGAGGGGAAAAGACCGTGGAAAATTAGTCGAGTCGAGGGCTGAGGCCCAAGGTAGGGGAGACGCCAAGCATTGGGTCCCAGTCCTCGCCTTCTAAGCCCCCCGCCCCCCACGACTACAACGGACAAGGGATGGGGGGGGGGGTATGGAAGGTATTTCTACTATCCTATTTATATCTGTTCATAAATATATGCACTCAGCTCTCTGTTTATTTATCTGCAAGTTCCTCTTCTTTTACTGTTATTACCTCTACTTGATAGAGGTAACTGAAAGTCATCTCGTACTCATTCGTTCCAAAAACATTTATTTTATAATACACTTCTCTTCAAGAAATAAAAATGCTACACTGTTGGGATTTATAATCAAATGCCATGGGGTAATATGATAGTAGTAGGGTACATAACAGGATTAATGAATATAACTTTTCAAAACTTTAGCAATAGTTTATATCATCCTCAAATTGAGCAACTTATTGTGTACTCTGATATATGTGGTTCTATAGTACAGATAGTAAATTTTGCACTATTGCCTATGCCCTTTAAGCAATATCTTTACAGTGCACTCCAATATTTAAGTTTCAGACAGATTTGTTCAAGAAGTGAGCTCCAAAAAGGTATTGTCCACTGTGAGTTTCCTTTCCAAAGGATTTTGTTGATCCCTGGCTGCCTCACATACTATGCACTGTTGACTCTTGGCACAGACCTCACTTACCTAATGATATTATTCCTCGCAAATGATGACTTCCATTTATGAGAAACATTTCTCAGCATGTTAACTTTGCTGCAAGTCAGGTTGTATGAATATGGTGGCAACAGTACCTCCCTGGTGAAGAAGCAAAGTCACTTCTTGTAATACTGGAATTATTGAAGAATATCAAATTATGACAAGCATGTCTATTCTGATGCTGATTTTACAAATGACAGGATTAATGATGAATTCTTATCTAACATTGTGGCAAATAGTGTTGCACTGCAATTGCATAAAAAGTATATATATACCATATTTTGTAATATCTATCATGGAAATTTTGTAACAAACAAAATGCCATGTGTGTTCATCTTCTGACCAAACGTCTGACCTATCTTACATAAGCACACATGCACTGTCAATGCATGCGTACTCTCACAGATATGCACCCGGACAAACACACTCTTTAAAATGCATTACACATCAACATGTACTTAAAGTACAATTCCAGTAACATCATTATGTCATACAAGTTCACCAAAGTGAGACATATTTACCGTACAAAAAGGACAAAAAGAAAATTATATAATAGCAAATACTAATTTATTTCCACAATAATATGCTGAACACGTTCTAAAATACTTGCATTATAGATAAGATTAAGGGAGTAAGAAGAATGCTTGTACAAGTCTGTACAGATCTTGAGAGTCAACAGGGCATGAACTACCCATGAAATGTGCGATAGCCTGGCCAAGAAACAATGCAGGCACTAGGACTGTAATCCCTACTAGGTTGTTTGTATTTCCACAGGCATGTTTTATGTACCTTATTTTCTTTTTATTCACACATTTCTGGTAATCTTTAAATGTTGTCAACTAAGCTATTATAGTATTTCAAGGTGGTGTTCAATTAAGACCTATGCTTCTGATCCACACCTGTAGAGTGCCTTGGCAGCCACGAACAATGTTTGTACACTGGAGACTGAGGTGGATCACGTCCCTGGCAGCAAACCCCTTAGCCCTGCCCAGCCCTATAGCAGCATCATTACCCACTATTCCTTGAATCAACTATCTTTTTCTTTACACATATCCACTAGGTTCTCAACCCCAGTCTGGGTACATATAATGGTTGTAGGCATTGTATCCAAAAAATATATTGATAATAATAATTTTTTAAAATTGTTGACCAATTTTTTATATCAATGTTTGACTCAGACCAGACCCTCACTGTACTATACATTTGACTTACAACTCTTGGTGGCAACTCAAGTTTCTACAGCAAGTGTAGCCTATCAATACATCACATGGCTGGAATGTGCCAATTACCTCCTGTACTGAAAAGCGCAACTTGTTCCTATTCTTGTGTAGCTACTACCAAGATGAGTCAATTTTAAACATGTTACAGCACCCACAATTAAGAAAAATGCTACTTAAGACACTGAAGCAGCACTCATTACAGATAATTACCACTAAATCTTTATAAAATAATGTTATAGTCTTAAAAAGAAAAAAAATATCTGGTATTGATGGAGCGTTGGGTTCAAGATTTAATGATAAATAAAATATAACAAAATCATATGAAAAAGAGAAATAACAAAAAATACAAAAAGTAAAACTACAGCATAATGAGGTAGATAACATGTGACCAACAACAACAAAATCATTCAATCCACAAAATTCACCAAAAATATTCAGTTAACGCCACTGTAAGTCTAAGCATGCCTATGTTTAAAAGTAAATGCACAGTGGAATGTGCATACTTGAATATCTGTGTGTTGTGTGTACTTCAAATTTCAGTAACTACAGATGAACTAATATGTTGCCAATTAGTACATTTTTATAGGTGTAAAATTATATAATGCATACACACTGTAAAATATATAAAGGCATATGGGAGAATGGAAAAGGGCAGGAAAGTCAAACAGTGGGCCAAAAGGAGAGACAAAGAGAAAGAAGAGACAGAGAGCAGGGAGAGATAAGGAGATAGGGAGAGAGGGAGAGAGGGAGAGGGAAAGAGGGAGGTAGGTAGGGAGGAAGGGAAAGGAAACAAGGCAGGGAGAGAGGGGGAGAGGGAAGGAAGGAGGCAGGGGAGAGGGAAGGAAGGAGGGAGGGGAGAGGGAAGGAAGGAAGGAAGGAGGGAGGAGAGAGAGAGAGCAGGAAGGAGGGAGGAGAGAGAGAGAGAAGGAAGGAGGAGGAGAGAGAGAGAAGGAAGGAGGGAGGAAGGAGAAGAGAGAGAGAGAGAGAGAGAGAGAGAGAGAGAGAAGAGAGAGAGAGAGAGAGAGAGAGAGAGAGAGAGAGAGAGAGAGAGAGAGAGAGAGAGAGAAAGAGAGAGAGAGAGAGAGAGAGAGAAAGAGAATAGAGAGAGAGAGAGAGAGAGAGAGAGAGAGAGAGAGAGAGAGAGAGAGAGAGAGAGAGAGAGAGAGAAGAGAGAGAGAGGAGAGAGAGAGAGAGAGAGAGAGAGAGAAAGAGAGAGAGAGAGAGGGGGAGGCTAGTTGGGAGGAGTATAGGAAACAGGAGAAAGAGGGACAAACACATAGG
>NW_020868981.1:10000-20951 GCF_003789085.1 Penaeus vannamei | reverse complement strand
CTCTTCTCTTCCGTCCTTTACCCTTTCCTATCTCTCCTCTTTTTTCCCTTACCCTCTCCGACTCTCTTGTTCCGTCTTCGTCCTTTACCCTCTCTGCTCTCCCTTTCCTTCACCCCCACCCCTCCATTCCCTCTCCTTTCCCCTCGCCCCTCATTCCTTTCCCATGTGATTATTTGCTTTCCTTCCTTATTCCAGCCCTCTTCGCTTTGAAAGGGGTTGTGGACCGGGTCACGGAAGGTCACGGGTTAGGGCGGACAGCAATGACCTCTGCTATTAGTGAAATTAGGTCAGCAAACATAGTTAGCGGTAGTTTTTATTTATTTATTTATTTAGCTTTTTTAAGTTAGAGATTCAAGGATATGTATACAGTAATTTATTTATAAATACTGCATTATGTAGTGTATTTATGTGGGCTTGTTATTATTATAATGATTGTATTATATTGTAGCCTATCTTATTTCCTTTTTAAAATATTTTGTGTAACCGAGGCTTGTCTATGTTAATAGCTTTTCATGTATTGAAAGAGGGACGGGACAGACAACAGACAAAGGACAGGACAGACAGAACGACATGACAGACAGACACACAGAAAACAGACAGACTACACACAGCACACACATCACACACACGCACCGCATTTGCGCATTCACGCACACGCACAGCAAACACACACACGCCACACACACACCAATGCCACAACAACGCAACACACGCAAATGACGCAGCACGCTCAGCACACCAGACAACAGCACACCACATACACACACAACGGAACACACCTAACATCACATCTCAACACACATACACAACACACACACACATGCAGGCTCACACACCATCACATCTTCACCCCCCCTCCACGACTATACACTCACAGTGTCGCCCCCCCCCGCGCGCCCAACACAGGGACACACACACAGCACTACAAACACTTCGGCACACACACACACACTACACAATCCTACACACTCACAAATCACACTCACTACCACAGCTCACACTGCATACTATCACACGTACACGTGAATAGTCACTAACCACTCACTACAATTTACACTACACCATTCACACATCACAGTGTCCAGCACAACACCACACACACAACAGCACACACACGACACATCACACACATACAACACAAGCACACAACATACAAACACACACACAACACACATAAAATACACACACAATCAGCACACAGCACTTACCACAACACACCACACAACACAACCACACACTCACCACAACGACAACCAAGGAGTGATTGTGATACACACGACAACAACACATGCACGACAACAACATCAATCGACGAAGCGACACACCAACATGCACGCACATCCACATCAGACACACACTACACACAGACACACACACAACACGACGGACACACACACACAGATCACACACACAAACACACACCCAGATCCAGACCCATAGAGCAAGGTCACTCTCTCAAGCCGTTTTTTTTCGGTGTTCCCACAGCTCAGCGGCTGCACCTTGAATCATCGTGGGGGCGTGTGATCGAGGCCCATACAGCTTATACCTGGACTTCATCTCTCACAGCTTCATCTGCCGCCGTCCATCCTCATTGCCGTGGGGGTCCTCATCTTCGTGGTTGGATCTTCGGATGCTGCGGCGCCATCAAGGAGAACCACTGTATGGTCGTCACGGTAAGGGCAAGGGGTGGGGTGGGGGTGGGGGTAGGGGGTAGGGGGGTAGGGAGGGTTCTCGGGGCTTTGATGGCATCTATTTTTCAAGCTTGGAGGTATGTGTTTTGTATGTTTTGATGTGGATGGTTGGGTGAGTAAGTGTGTGGATGGGTGAGTTGTGGGTGGGTAAATGTTTGGGTGGAGTAAGGTGTGGGTGGGTAATGTGTGTGGATGGGTAAATGTGTGGGTGGGTGAGTAAGCGTGTGGGTGGGTAAGTGTGTGGGTGGGTAAGTGTGTGTGGGTGAGTAATGTGTGTGGGTTGGTGAGTAAAATGTGTGGGTGGGTGAGTAAGTGTGTGGATGTGGTGAGAGTATGTGGGTGGGTGAGAGTGGTTGGTGGTTGGGTGAGTGCGTGGATGTGGGTGGGTGATTGTGTGTGATGTGGGTGGGTGAGTGTGTGTGGATGTGGGTGGATGTGGTGTGGGTGGATGTGGTGGTGAGAGTGGGTGGGTGAGAGTGTGTGGATGTGGGTGGGTGAGAGTGTGTGGATGTGGGTGGGTGAGAGTGTGTGATGTGGGTGGGTGAGAGGTGTGTGGATGTGGGTGGGTGAGAGTGGATGTGGATGTGGGTGGGTGTGAGAGTGTGTGGATGTGGGTGGGTGAGAGTGTGTGGATGTGGGGGTGAGGTGTGGAGTGTGGGATGTGGGTGGGAGAGTGTGTGTGTGGAGTGTGTGGTGGGTTGAGAGTGTGTGGATGTGGGTGGGTGAGAGTGTGTGGATGTGGGTGGGTGAGAGTGTGTGGATGTGGGTGGGTGAGAGTGTGTGGATGTGGTGGGTGAGGTGTGGAGTGTGTGGATGGTGTGGATGTGTGGTGGGTGAGAGTGTGGATGTGGGTGTGGTGATGTGGGTGGATGTGGGTGGTGAGAGTGTGGATGTGGGTGGGTGAGAGGTGTGTGGATGTGGGTGGGTGATGAGAGTGTGTGTGGATGTGGGTGGGTGAGTGTGTGGATGTGGGTGGGTGAGAGTGTGTGGATGTGGGGGTGGGAGTGTGGGGGGGTTCTCGGACTTTGATAGCATCCACTTTTCAAGCTGTGGATATGTCATTATATGTTTTGAAGTGGATGGGTTGGGTGAGTAAGTTTGTGGGTGGGTAAAGTGTGTGAAGGGTGAGTGTGTGGGTGGTAAGTGTGTGTGTGGGTGGGTGAGTAAATATGTGGGTGGGTGAGTGTGCGGATGGGTGAGAGTATGAGGGTGGGTGAGAGAAGTGTGTTGTGGTTGGGTGGTTGGGTGGTGAGAGTGTGTGGATGTGGTGGGTGAGAGTGTGTGGATGTGGGTGGGTGAGAGTGGGTGGGTGTGGGTGGGGAGGAGAGTGTGTGGAGTGTGGGTGGGTGAGAGTGTGTGGGTGTGGAGTGGGTGAGAGTGTGTGGATGTTGGGTGAGATGTGTGGATGTGGGTGGGTGAGAGTGTGTGGATATGTGGGATGTGGGTGAGGTGAGTGTGTGGATGTGGTGTGGGTGAGTGTGTGGATTGGGTGTGGTGGTGAGTGTGTGTGGAAGTGGGTGGGTGGGGGTGGGGGGGGTGGGGAGAGTGGTGCGATGTGGATGGGTGGAGTGTGGGTGAGAGTGGTGAGAGATTGTGGGTTGGGTGAAAGAGTGTGGATGTGGTGGGTGCAGAGTGTGATGATGGGTTGGATTGAGAGTGTGTGGATGTGAAGTTGGCGGGTGAGGCAGTGTGATGTGGGGGGTGATGAAGTGGATGGATGGGTGGGTGAGAGTGAGATGTGGTGGGTATGTGAGGTGGTGTGTGATGTATTGAGGGTGGGTGAGTTGGGAATGTGGTGGTGGGTGGGATGTGGTTGGTGGTGGTGAGTGGTGTGGTTGATGTTGGGTGAGTAATGTGTGAGTGTGTGGATGTGGATGTGTAGGTGTTGATGTGATGTGGTTGGATGTGGGTGGATGGGTTGATGTAAGTGTGTGAGTGTGGGTGATCTGGGTGGAGTGTGTGGATGTGTGTTGTGGAGTGGTGGGTGGGTGAGAGTGTGGGATGTTGTGGGTGGGTGAGAGTGTGATGTGGGTGGGATGTGTGGTGAGGGTGGGTGGGAGTGTGTGGGATGTGGGTGGTGTGAATGATGTGTGTGGTGTTGATGTGGGGATGTGTGTGTGAGTGTGTGTGATGTGGGTGGTGAGAGTGTGTGATTGGGTGGGTGGAGAGTGTGTGATGATGTGTGGATGTGGGGTGGGTGAGAGTGTGATGTGGTGGTTGAAGTGTGTTGGATGTTGGGTGGGTGTAGAGTGGTGGATGGGTGATGAGGTGTGTGGATGTTGTGGGTGGGTGTTGAGAGATGTGTGGATGTGGGTGGGTGAGAGTGATGTGTGGTGTGGGTGAGAGTGTGTGGGTGTGGATGTGTGGATGTTGGTGAGAGTGTTGTGGAGTGGTGGTGAGAGTGTGGATGTAGTGGTGGAAGTGTGTGAGATTGTGGGTGGGTGAAGAAGTGTGTGGATGTGGGTGGTGAGAGTGTGGTGGTGTGATGTGGATTGAGAGTGTGTGGATGTGGGTGGGTGAGAGTGTGGATGTGGGTGGGTGAGAGCATGTGTGCCTGTGTGTGTTTTATATGTATTTTCTGTGAGCATGCATTTGCACTTATGTGTGTGTGTGTGTTCCTTGTAAGTTGTATGAAAATTGATACAGTAAGATATGTAAATAAACACAATTCCCTGAATGAAGTGCACCGTAAGAAGACCATATTTGGGATAAATAATATAACTGACTGCATTTCCATTATGTTAACAGCTCTCACATTCTATATATACTTTCAGTTTGCCGTGTTGCTTTGCATGATCTTCGTGGTGCAACTTGGAGTCGGAATCACCTCCTATGTCCTCAGCTCTGATGTCGAGGACTTCCTGGAGCATAACATGCGCGTATCCATGCAAAACTACAACTCCTCTCGCACTGGTGTCTACAGGACCTGGAATGTCGTGCAGCATGAGGTGTGTATTGAACAGTGTACTCTTTTTATCTTTATTAATTTCCTTTTTTTTTTTCCTTCTAATTCAAGCTGACAGGATCATTGTAATGAACTGATGCACCCTTGTATCATTACTTTACTCTTGTGTATTAGACCTGTATCTGATGTAAAACTCTAGAGTATCTTGTATTTACCAAATAGGCAGTGTTATTGTAAAAACCTACCCCATTTTATTCATTAAGTGTAACCAGCCAACTGTGATATGCAACATGAATAAATATGGGTTGTCTGAATCGCATATTTAGATTTTTCTCATTGTAGATGATAAATGGACATGTATTATACGGAAAATTGTAGCTCATCTTGGATCTGATTAACATTATGGTAAAATCATTCATTGGGGAAACATCTTTGTAATTATTTTTTTTTTTACATATTGATATATTATTATTTCTTTTTTATATATTGTGTAATATTTGATCATTTATCTCAATTTGTTGTTAGTGTTCCTTACTTATTTTGTTCCTTTATTAATCAATCAATTGATTTTCAGCATGCCTGTTGTGGAACCATGGGCTATGAGGACTGGAGGGCCACCACTTATGGAGAGTCAGTCAGAGGTGTTCCTGATGCTTGCTGCAAGGAGTTCACTACTGACTGTGGCCGCAACGTGTTCGTAGATGAAAGCAAGCTGCCCTTCATAAACCAGGGTGGCTGTTTCGACAAGCTCAAGGGAGATGTCAAGGACAACATCACTATCTTAGGAGGGGTTGCTATTGGCATTGGATGTGTTCAGGTACTGTCCTTGGGATCTTGGGGGTATGGGGATTAGTGGGGGGAGTAAAGAATGGGTCACTACTGTCTTTCGTAGTTCTGATTTGTGAATTGTTTTTCTCACAGAAGGCTCCACAAGCACTCAGCCACCAAGGACTGTATTTTCCAGTTGGCTAGTATACAGTCTTAGGGGCCCCCCCAATTTTTTTTCCCCTTTAAGGGGGCCATCCCTGAGAGAGGGGGGGAGGGGGTTAAATTAAGATAGTTAGCGGTATAGGTACAGGATGAGGAAACTACCAAAACGAGTATTAACTGCCTGCTATGGCTCGTGTCGCAGCCGGCGTGCGAGTCCCTCAGCACCCGGAGAGGTACGTCGCTAATGAGCGCCCAGTTACACCAGGGACTTTTGCTTGCGGCAATCGTGCATAAGGCATTTAATTATGACATTGCGTATAGATATGAGTTCGTGAATGTTCAAGGAACACTTTTATACCAAAATGGGAAAAAAAAATAAAAAAGGTTTTTATCTGGTTTAGATTAGTTGTCTCTGTGGTAAAATGCATTTATTAAGCTTTTCACACGAAAATATCAACTTTTATGAACAACGAAAAAAAAAAAAAAAGTTACATACCTTTACAGCATAGCGACCCAATTGAACATGAAAATTCAGACTTTGGTAATCATGCAGCAAAGACAAAATAAGCATTTTATAATTATCATTAGACAAGAGAAAAAAACAGAGATAACGGAACTTTGACAAGGCAAATACAAAACGCCGTAGCTCCGTTTTTATGGAATCCTCGGTACATCCAACACGAACATGCGATCCAAAATGCAGGTTTGTTGCTTTCACTAGAGGCCTCGGCGCCCAAGGCCATGTAAAAGGCAGATTTTTGAATTTTTGCCAACAAAAATAATAATAATGCTGAAAAAGAAAAAAAAAACTCAGTCAAGCTGTCCCCCGCCAAAAAAAAAAAAAAGGAAATTCAAAATTCGGCCTTTTACATGGCTATAGGCTAGAGTTGATCTAACACAAGTATTTTTTGGGGAATATTCTGTAAAGAGCTCTGATAGTTGGGATGTACCGAAGACATACAAATAAAAAAACAGCGATTTTTTTTTAGACTTTTTGGGGGTGCCCCCCCCCCCCCAGTGGGGGAGCAAAGTTAAAATTTATATATATAAAGGAGCGCAATTCTTTACTCTATAGCATGCAAAAAGAGTCAATCAGTTTTCTCTAACCGATATTTTTTTATGATGTATAGAGTAGGGAAAAGTGGCCATTTTCACGGACAGTCCCCTTAACATTTTAACAATTTGCATTGCAGAATAATTCATTGACCTGGAAATAGCATTTCAACTAAAAAAGAAGAAAAAAACAGGCCTGGGAGTCTAAGAATAAAAATGTGGCCCCAAATTTGAGATAAAGGGCCCTTTTTGAAGACATTTATTTAAGATAAGGGGCCCATGTTTGAAGCAGAGTGTGAGGGCTAGCCAGCTTCAATTTGGAGAGAGGGAAAGCTAGCTAGTTTTAATTAACAGAGCAAGTGAGCTAGTTAGCTTCAATTTAGAGAGACCGAGAGGGACCTAGCTAGCTTCAATTGAGAGAGCAAGTGAGCTAGCTAGTTTTGGTTTAGAGAGTGAGCGAGCTAGCTAGCTTCAGTTGAGAGAGAGAGAGCTAGCTAGCTTTGATTTAGAGAGAGAGAAAGAGCTTTAATTTAGGTCTTATTCTCCAAAGATTTGATAGAAGTATACAATTACTAGGGTTAAAATAACACAGTTGGGTTAATGCCTCTTTTTTATTGTTGTGACTAAATTACACAAGTATAGAATGAAACTGAAACTGTTTCAAGGGGATGGATTGGAAGAATTAATGCCTCATGTACCAAAGTCTATTAGAACTATTTTTGATGAAAACTGTTGCAGAAATTAGAACAATTAAGCACAAATGCAGTTTTTGTTGTTATTGTACTTAAGATACAGCATACACAAGAAAGGTAGAGTAAATTCTGAACATGATTGTATTATTTATTACCATAATTTTATTTTATTTATTAAAAAAGTTCTGCCAAGTCAATATCTTAGTGGCATATTGAAGATTTAGCGATAGGGCGAGGCTTATGAGCTAAACCCCAGTCATACAGCAGTATGATAAAATATTGTGGCAAAAAGGTTAAAAATGAGTTAATGATTAGGACAAAATATGATAGGTGCCAAGGTTGTAGAGTGCTGTAGGTGAGTATGGTGGTGAAAAGGGTAAAAAGGGAAGAGCAAGCAGAGTACAAAGGCCGTTCAGGACTGACAAAAAGCTAGCCTTTCATCCTTTCAGTACAGCTCTCATACTTTAGGATGTGGACAGAAGAAAGGAATGAAGATGAGAAGGAAAAGGAAAGGGGGAGAAGAAAAGATCATGCAAAATTAGTTGAGGGCTGAGGGCAAAGGGGTGATCCTTACATTGGGCCTTAGTCTTCATCTCCTAAGCCCCCACAACAACAATGAGCAAGACATTGGGGGGGGGGGGATTAGTAACCATAAAACACCTAATATGGGAGCTTTCTTGTGCTGATAATTGTTTGGCTACAAGCAACATTTGTAAACAGCTGATCTATTGATGTGCTAAAATTATTACTTAATATTAATGTTTTTTTCAGCATAATAACTTCTATATTGTTACAAGCCTTACTTGTAGAATAAAGTATGTGGAACTTTATTTAGTTGCAGAGAATTTGGGGGTGATAAGTGATGTCAGTCTCAAGAGAGATATTCCAAGAATTCAGTATGTTAAATTATGTGAACCGTAAATAAGGAATTATCATCATCATTACTTGTGTATGTAGTGACAATAATACTAAAGTTCTCTCACACTTTCCTCCTTTCAGCTGATTGGAATTGCCTTCGCCTGCTGTCTTGCCAAGTCTCTGAAGCGCCAGTATGAGACTGTGTAAGAAGCGCCACCACAAGTCCCTTTGCTAATCTACAAGACAATCTTATCCTGCTCATGCCTCTTACAAACACTTAGGTTTGGATCAGGTTTGGTGTTAGCATTTCCATTTTACTCTCTCAGGATGCCAAGCTGCAGTGTTTGTGGTGATGAACAAGATGAGACTTGACCTTCAGTTGTGTGACAGGCATCAAATTGTCCTCGCTCAAAATTATGTAGATTGCAAGTTAATATTTGAAGTTTTAGCTCTGAGAATGTTTTGCATCATATTCTTTTACAATGAACGATAATCTTTTCTCTAAGTTTTTAGGATGTTAGTCCATTTTACTCGAGTTATGGTGGTGCAGAACAACACAATATCTTCATATAGATGAAGAACAAAATGTTTTGGATTGCATGGGGGTGCAAGTGAAGAAAAAAGTTATAGCTTAAATGCCTTCTTCAGCACAAAAATTGTATCGCTTGACCTAAGAAATTTCCAATTTAGTAATAGAGATGGAAGGATTCTTAATTGTAATAAAAGAATTTGAATGTCAAAAAAATATGAAAGAATTGAAGTATCTGTAAATGTGTTCTTGGAATTTGCAATCAGAGATTTTAAGAGAAATGTAGTCACTGTGCATTAAAGCACAATGCAAAAAACAAAATAAAAAAAGAATTTTTAACTTGGAAAATCTTCATCTCTTTACAAGTTGAACAAATCTTGATTGGGCGAGCATACACATTGCCAGCAGTGTTTGTAATGAGCCCAGGCATTTTGACTTGCAGCCCAGGGATTTGCAGAGTACTGTAGTAGGGTTAGCTCATTCACCTGCAAGTCAAAATTACTGGCGTTGATCACGTACTCACACAGCAATGTTCAAGACATTTTTGTTCCCTGTAGCAGCAGACCTTTCATACCTGAATGTAATGATTAATTTTTAAAAGTCAATTTTGATTCTAAATGCCTTAAAAGAAGGACGAAATATTTGTTTTTAAAGGTAAAACATGATTCTTCTGTTGTATTAGTAGTATTGGTAAAAAAAAAGAAAAAGAAAAAAAGGGTTTGTTTTCTTGACCTTAAGTTATTTTTGTTGTGAAAGTGTTAACAACAAATTTTGGGGGGTTGAATGCTGTTTTTTTTCTTCTGCTTGTGCTTGTGTTACTATTGGAGATTTGTAAGAAAGAAAAACCTCTTGTACTTACAGTTACCATATGACTTATGTTGAATTTTCAAAAAGAAATGAGCAATTGGCATTGTTTACACATGCATAATGTGATTCCATGCTGTTATGATCAAGCTTTGTGTATATGATAATCCAAAGGAAATGTTGAATCTCATTGAGTAATGTTTAAGAGCTTTATAGGTAACAGTGAAACACTTTGTGGCAGAATTAGGAAAGCTGAATCAGAAATGAGTTGTCATTCTTGCCTTGTTGAGAGACGGACTCGGACAAAGATGTCCTTACTCCTTGTACATTACAGAATATATTTTATGGGTTGGGAAGGTGCAGTTTTGTCTGATTTTGGTGCAGATTTTCACAGTCGTTTTTTCTCTTCACAAGTGCAACCACCAAACCTGGAATGAGATATAGAGTGAGAGACTGATCTGCGTCTGTCAACAAGAGAGAAAACAAACCATTCTTGGTTCAGCTTTCATGCCTCTCTCCCTCCACTTCTGGTTGGTAGTCGCTGCTGTTATGCTTTACATTGATGTTAGCATTGAAGAAGGGCTGCACAGAAGTTCTTTAAACCCATCACAATATTTGTGATCACTCTGGATAGAATAGGCACTCTGAGAAGGGTTTTTAGATAGCATTAATGACTGGATGGTGTTAAATTCTAATGACTAAGAAAACACAAAAGCCTGTTGATTATTTTTCATATCTGCTGTACAGTCTTATGCTAACAATGACTGCATCTCAGAGTGTGCTAAATGGAAGTTTAAATGGTATATATATTTAAATATATATCCTCCCAAGATCTGGTACTGTGCAAGGGAGATTCCTTGCTTGACAAATTTCCGTGTCTGATACAAAAGTTTCCAGGAGACAATGCAAGCCTGGATGAGGAAGAGCCATAACAGTGCAGGCAAATGTATGTGTAGTCAAAGATGTGGCTTCCTAAGGATCTTATAGTAGCAGACAAGTTATTCTTGTTTACAAATGTATAAAGCTTTCATATTGGCAGAGTAGCAGTATTTTGATATTTACCCCACAGTATGGCTGGGTATGAGTGTTTAATATAAGATGTAAGATGTGCCAAATATACACACAGAAGAGAGACTGACTTGTGTTTGGCTCTGGGCTAAGTCCTTTTCCTTTATGAATGGCACAAGAATAATAATACCCTTGCTGACAGAACAGACAAGGTGCACATCTTTTGTAATGTCATATAGGTTGAATTTTCAGTAAACCTTAACGCAAAATAGCTCAGCGGCATAGTTCATTTTTGTATCTTCCTTGAGAAACTGTGTTGTTTCATGATTCTCATCAACACGAGTATTTAGCAAACTTGATTTATGACAAGTTAGTTATTTTGCCCTTCATGGTATTTAGGACATGTTGCATAAAAATCCCGGAAGGCAAAGTAAGTGACCAGTTCATGTTACTTTGATGTTTGTGTGAATGAAGTATGCTT
>NW_020868981.1:0-5000 GCF_003789085.1 Penaeus vannamei | reverse complement strand
AATCACTCATGTCACAACAATGCCCTTCTCCAAATTTCCTACCTCCTAATACCCCTCCTTCACACCCCCTAGCTCCTTCTCCCCCAGATTCCCCAATACGTACCGTATGCGATATCACTCATAAGCTATAGCTCTCCTACATTGGAATATTCGCGGTTTCCGTTCTCATAGACCATACCTACGTCATATCCTTGCTTCTTATAAACCATCTATTATCTGCCTCCAAGAGACTTTCCTCACACACCCTCCTATTCCAATTCCTAATTACCATTTTATCTCTTCCCCACACTCCCTTTATGTCTCGTCTATACTTATCCATCATAAAACACCTTATGTCATACCTCCCATACAAACTACTGTCTCGTGCACAGCTATTCGCATCTTTCTTCGCCGCTAGATCACAGTAATTTCAGTGTACTTCTCCCCATCCCATCCCATTGACTTTGCTGCCTTTGAAACTCTAATTTCCCAACTCCAACCACCTTTCCTCGTAGTTGGTGATTTCAACTGCCGCCACACTCTGTGGGGTGACTCTACCACCAACTCTCGAGGCCGATCTCTAGAACGCTTCCTCTTCACAAATAACCTAATTATTCTTAATTCAGATCGCCCCACACACTTTGACATGCGCACACAATCCTTTTCATGCCTTGACCTCTCTCTATGCTCTCCTACTCTACATTTAGATTTCCATTGGTCAGTTCTAGACCACTTCCCCTATAGTGACCACTTCCCAGTACTCCTTTCTGCTACTTCATATGTACCACTTCCTAATTCTCCACGCTAGTGCTTTGATAGAGCTGACTGGCATACTTTCACTTTACTCTCTACTATACCTATCCCTCCACCCCCCTTACCGTCCATTTCAGATATGCTACAATGTTTACAACCACGATCCTAAGAGCTGCCTATACAGCCATTCCTCGAACTTCAAGACCTTATACCTCTAAATGTGTTCCATGGTGGAATTCTGATTGCACCAAAGCGCTTCGCTTAAAACGAGCAGCCTGGAACGGCTATTGCTACAAACGAGGCACCCCTCACCAGCTATCAGCCCATATTTCCTTTAGAAGGGCGTCTGCCCATCTTCGCCGTACAATTAGAAACAGCAGAACAAATAGTTGGCAAAATTATATGTCACCAATTACATCTACATCTATTTGAGCTGTTTGGCGACGGATCCATAAATTATCAGGCAAACATCCCCCCCCCCCGCATCCTGCACCCGTCCTCCATATTCGATACTCTCATCTCCGAGCCTGTCGAAGTAGCTAATGAACTGGGCAACTATTTCAGCCAGGTCAGTAGTGGCTCTCACCTTTCCCCACACTTTTCTTCCATTAAAGCCATCAAAGAACGCATCCCTATTACCTTCACCATATCCTCTGATGAGTCCTATAATGCTCCTTTTTCTTCTTCTGAACTCAACGCTGCATTACAGTCCTGTCGCAACACTCATGAAGGCCCTGATGGTAGTCACTATCGTATGCTCCGACACCTCCCATCTTCTCTATCCTTCCTTTTAACTATTTTCAACCACATATGGACGCCAGGAAATTTTCCTTCTCATTGGCGAGATGCTCTTATCCTACCTTTCTTAAAATCCAATAAATCAGGTACCCTACCCCAAGATTACCGCTCCATAGCTCCAACTAGCTGCTTGTGCAAACTACTAGAACGAATGTTTAGCTTCCGCTTAATGTGGTATCTTGAATCTCGTAATCTCCTTTCCCCTTCCCAGTTTGGATTCCGACGTGCCCGAAGTACAACAGACCCACTTGCCCATTTCGAGACATATATTACATCGGCATTTGCACGCCATGAATCCGTATTAGCCATATTCTTTGATCTAGAAAAGGCATATGATACCACATGGCGATACCATATCCTCCAACAATTGTCCTTAGGTTTACGTTGAAACATGGGTGTTTTCATCAAATCCTTCCTATCTAAACGTACCTTCCAGGTCAAGATTGCCTCTTCCACGTCATCATTCTTTCCTCAATTCGAAGGCGTCCCACAAGGAAGTGTGTTTAGTACCACTTTATTCTTTCTTGCTGTAAATGACATAGCCTCAGTCCTACCACCAGGAGCCCGGGCATCACTATATGTTGATGACTTAACCATATATATGCATCTGGCACATCCATACCAGATCTCCGTCAGTTCCTTCAGTCTGCAATAACATCAGTAACTTCTTGGGCCACCAACCATGGGTTTCGCTTCTCTACCTCCAAATCTTTCCCCAACCTTTTCTCTCGCTCACGTACGGTCCCCAAGTCCCTACTCTTCTTTTATAACGCTCCACTCCAATACCGTTCTTCTGGCAAATTCATAGGCGTTATATTTGATTCCAAATTGTCCTGGCGAGACCATATCTTGTACATCAAAGAAAAAGCTCAACGCCGCCTCCGAATCTGACAAACTCTTTCACACCTCTCCTGGGGCTCCGATCGCAAAACTCTCCTCCATCTTCATGTTACCTTGATTCTCTCCACTCTAGATTATGGATGCCATATCTACTCTTCTGCCTCAACCTCTCTTCTTGCTCACCTTGATACAGTCCACCACAGCGGTCTCCGCTTAGCCCTAGGCGCCTTCCGCTCCTCTCCAGTTGAGAGCCTATATACTGAATCTGGCATGCCATCCCTCTCTCGACGTCGAGCACTTCTCTCTCTTCGATGCTATGCTCGATTTCACCAATTTTTTCCCTACCAAACTATTCCACAATCCTTACTTCATACCTTTACCTCTTCTCCACGTTTACCAACTCCTTTCCCCGTACACATGGATACCCTCCTCTCCCATTCCCCCTTTCCTCACCTCCGACCTCTCCCACTTTCTGTCCATTCCATTCCTCCATGGCTTATACCTAACCCCTGTATTTGCTCCTCAGTTTTCCCTGACCCACCAAAATCAGATTCGCAGTAACATTCCCAAACTGCACTTTCAAGTACACCCTCCCTCCTGAATCTAGTGTCCTTACTACAGAACTGTATGCACTCCTTTTTGCCTTAAGACGCATATACTCATCCCCCTCTTCCTCTTTTACTATTTTTACTGACTCCCGTAACTCTTTAACCCTCATAAAGTCTATACACTCGACCAATCCCCTTGTCTGTAAGATCCAGAACTGGTTGTTCTATCTATCCACACGTCACAAAATCTGTCAGATTTTGCTGGGTACCAGCCATGGTTGAATCCCCTGGCAAAATGAACAGGCAGATACTATTGCACGCTATGCCGCAATGTCCACATCACCCTCAACTACGCTCTCTCATCTCACATATTCCAGTTACGGATTATTACCCTCACTTTAAAACCTTGTATACCCGATGGCAATCTTTTTGGCCAAGACTCCACAACAATAAAGTACATACTGTAAAACCACCAATTTCCTCTTGGTCAGCTCCATTTCACAAAAAACAAACGTTGGGAGACGGCCCTCGCACGCTTACGTATTGGCCACACTTGCCTAACACACGCCTATCTAATGTCACGCTCAGACCCGCCCCTATGTCCCCTATGTAACGTCCCTCTTTCAGTTCCACACATTCTCTTGTCCTGTCCACTATTTTAATACAGCACTACCTCTGCTTTTCCACACTATCCTCCCTTCACCGACCTCCAACATATCAGAACATCCTTACAGAATCCCACAGCTTCTGCCTTGACACGCTGTTCTTCTTTCCTCAGACGTATATAATATCCTTCACGTTGATCTAACTCCCTTACCTAAACAACCATAACCTTTTCCCCCATCTTCAACCTTTCAACACTACTCTAGATAGTTGACACATAGCAACTATCACCTGACATCCCCCTTTATTATACCTTCCTATTGTGCTATATGACCTTAGATGTCTAGCACATTTATTTTAACCATTAACCATTAACCATTTCCCTCCCTCTATCTCTCTCCTCCTCTTCCCCTCCCTCTATCCTCTCTTTCCCTCCCCTCCCCTCTCTCTCTCCTGTCCTCCCCCCCTCTATCCTCTCTCTCTCTCCCCTCCCTCTATCTCTCTTCTCTCTCCCTCCCTCTCTCTCTCTCTCTCCCCTCCTTCTCTCTCATCTCCCTACAATCTCTCTTCTCTCCTCCTTTATCTCTCTCTCTTTCCTACTCTCTCTCTTCTCTCTCTCTCTCTCTCTCTCTCTCCTCTCCTCTCTCTCTCTCTCTCTTCTCTTCCTCTCTCCTCTTCCATCTCTCTCTCTCTCTCCCTCCTCTTCTCGTCTCTCTCTCTCCATCTCTCTCTCTCTCTCTCTCTCTCTCTCTCTCTCTCTCTCTCTCTCTTCTCCTTCTCTTCTCTCTCTCTCTTCTCTCTACTCTCCTCTCTTCTTCCTCCACTCTCGCTCGTCTCTCTCTCCCCTTCTCTCTCCTCTCTCTCTTTCTCTCACTCCCTCTCTCCTCCCTCCTTCTCTCTCTCCTTTCCTCTTCTCTCCTTTCTCTCTCTCTTCTTCTCTTCTTCCTCTCTCATCTCTCTCTCTTCCTCTTCTCTCCTCTCCTCTCCTCCTTCCTCTACCTCCTCTCCTCTCCTTACTTTCTCTCTCTTCTCTCTCGCTCTCCCCCTTTCTCCTCTCTTTTCTTCTCTTTCTCTTCTCTCGTCTCCTCTCTTCTCCCTCCTCTTCCTTCCTCTCTCTTTCCCTCTCTCTCTTTCTCATCTTCCCTCTCTCCTCCTCTCTCTCTCTCTCTCCTCCTCTTCCTCTCTCCCCTTCTCTCTCTCCTTCCCCTCTCCCTTCTCTCCCTCTCTCTCTCCTCTCCTTCTCCTCTTCCCTCCCTCCTCTCTTCTTTTCCCTTCTCTCTCTCTCGCTCTCCATCTTTCCCCCTCTCCTCTTTTCTCCCTTCTCTCTCTCCTTCCTCCTCTTCCCTCTCTCTCCCTCTTCTCCTCCTCCCCTCCTCCCTCTCTCCTCTCTTCTTCTCTCTCTCCCCTCCCTCGCCTCTCTCCTCTCGTCTTCTCTCCTCCTCAGCTCTCCTCCTCCCTCTCCTCCTTCTTTCTCTCTCC
>NW_020868980.1:816904-821904 GCF_003789085.1 Penaeus vannamei | reverse complement strand
GTAAAAAAGTGACAAGTATCTTGTCATAGAAATAAATAGTTAACATTTAGGGTAAAATAAATATTCAACAAGTAATGATACAGACGTGTACAGGATGACTCATTGTAGATGTTGTTCATTTTACACACACACACACACACACACACACACACACACACACACACACACACACACACACACACACACACACACACACAACACACACACTATATATATATATATATATATATATATATATATATATATATAATATATATATATATATATGTATATATATATTTATATATATATATAATATATGTTATATATATACATATATATATATATATATATATATATATATATATATATATATATTGAAAGGAAAATTCTTTCTTCGTCTTCTTGTACATTAATAAAGATACCATAATCTACAAGCATGCCCGAGAACAGCCCGATTCATACATTGTCGTCTGTGACAAAGAAGTACGGAGTTCTTTAGAGACTGAATAATGCCATAGAGAAATAAGTTTGGAATGAATGTAAACAGAGATATCAAAAATTCAACTGCAGTTAAATCTATGTTTGACCATAAATAACAGAACTGAAGTATGTTGTTTTCTGCTTGTTTCCTTTACAGAATCAAAGCACAATCGACCATTATCTCGGTTCACTTTAGCGTTACAGAAAATAACAATATTAACAACAAATATTTAAACAAATTACAAAATAATAATAGCAAAGAGTGTATCGGGAACAGGTTGTGCTTGAGTATACACTCCTTTCAACTCTGTCAATAACCCAACAGTTTTCTGAACCGAGTCAACAAACGAACACACGTACGAGTTCTTTCACACACTGCGTTTGTCAGTTTTCTAAAACGAAATATGCTTTTCGCGATTATGTCTTGAGGTCAGCTGATAGAAGATAAGACCTATAAGAGAGGTGATGATAGTATTCAATGAGGATTCTTACAATGCAACATGGGGTGATTAGAGCTAATGGAATCGGAGTGCAGTACGTAACTGGGAATTGCTACTAGTAGCTCTCTTATGCATAATACTGGAATCAGTTTTGTTTAAAGTTAAGGAGCAAAAAGGAAAACACATGAGAGATCTTCTAATGAACTACACGTACTGAAATAATCTATTTTCTGAAATATATCTGTATCAAGCAGACATATTAAAAGAACCGTATATTGGAAGACTACAAATGATTTTTTTTTAATAGTACGTGTGAATCACCTTTCTTTACATAACCTAAGACAATAATAAAGGAAAAAGAAAGAAACTGCACGGCAGCCTATCCCGACCAAGGTTTCCAAACAGTATTTTAAAACATTCCACAAAACGTAGTTGGTATACATACAAGCAAAGTCTTTTTCTAAACCTTTAAAGATTCCAACGCCTTTTGGGTCGGAGACAGGGTTGATGCACAGGCAGTCTCACATCACAGGAATACTGGGACAGGCGTAATGCATAATCATAGGATTTTTGTAATGTCTGGTTAAGATGCCCAAATTACAGGAGAAAATCATCTTGTAATATATCATTACTAACGACTAATACAGCAAAACTTTACTGAGCACAACAACAAAAAACATGGATAAAAAAAAACAAATTCACAGATGAATCACACAGCATAATAATAATAAAAAATTGGGCAACGCAACCACTGAATGCCTACTATTGTCATTTTGTACATTACTCTATTACAAGATTAATTATATGTCCTTTTTGACCTTTGCGCCTTCTTATCAGTATTCTTTTTCGTCGTCTTCTTCGGACTTTCTTCCGTTGCCTTCTTCGTAACTTTATCGTCCGCACGCGTGTTTCCTCCTTCGGAATACTGGTCCATGTATTTCTCGGCCTCTCTGTTGACAATGGATGGGAAATGTTCAAAATCATTTAATGCATCTTACGTTCTGTATTTGGCGGCATAATTAGTACACGGGCGAATTGGACACAAACACATTTCAGCAGGACACAGTAGGAAAGAAAAAAAATAATAGACAGAAAAAGAAAATAGTGTCCATACATTCAAAATACGTTGATTGATCAGCGGTTACCGACAAATATCACTGGTGCTTCATTTACAATTTTATAGTACCGCTATCAATGCTAATACCAATAATAATAATCATTATAATAAAAATAACGTTACAGGAGGCTCCACTAGAGCATATAAACAACCTTGGGGTGATTTTTGAATAATTTTCGAAGAGGTACGTCTAATATGCCGTCAAATACGATATATATATCTATATTCTAATAGGTTTACTATAATGCATATGATTATCCAGTGTAAAATATACGAAGTGCATAATTAGCTTCATTGCCTCAACAGTTTGAATTAGTAAACATCTACCCATACCGTGAAGTACGATAACTATTGCTAATATAGAAGAAAATACAATCCGGCCATATAAATTCGAATAAAAACATACATCACAAAAAACACATACAAGTAATAGGGAAAAATAGACACTCACAGCCATTTCGTTTGCCCAGGGTTGGTGAAGAAAGAATGAGGACACAATTCTTGGTACTCGAAACAGTCTCCAGTCGATCTGCCGGTTCTCTCAGCTCTCGTGTACTCGTTCAGTCTCTTCTCGGCGTGTGGAGACCGGCTGGCGCTGAAAGATGAGATAATAACATTCATTTGATTCTTCGATGAGTTATTTGCAAAATTTGAATGGAAAACAGGAGAGAAATAAACTTAAAAGAAAGACTGTAGGCTGAGCACAGATGGAAAGTATGTTTAGTTTTATAAGATTGGGTTGTGCAATAGTGTTTCGTGACAGAACTTGTAGGCCTATGTTTTATTAATTTCGATGAATATAGAATTATATAAAGAGGTATTTCGACTGTTTATCTTACTATATGAAAAATTCGAAAAGGAAAAGGCTCGTCAAATCCATGATAATTACAGCTGTAATAAAGACAATAACTGATGCTACTACAACTATGTCAATAATATTCATGATAAAGATAATGACAGCGGTGGTGCTGCTGCAAATAATGATAAAATGGATCTCCTACGAATAAAAACTACCACATTAATAACGTTATGTTATACGTGGTGGTAATTATTTACACAAGTTATCCTTTCAATGTTACCTGAAGAAAAGTTCGAGGACTTCACCAAAGAAACCGTGGTTCTGAAGGGGATACTGGAACATTTCGCAGATGGCTCTCAGGAGGCATCCCTTTCCATTCATGCCCATGTTGAACAAAGTGTCTTCAACGACCTGGTACATCATCTCTCTGTTGAGGAAAATGTGCATGGTAGAGTTTCGAGTTCTGAATTTAGCCACAAGTTGTAACTTTACATAATCTGCGTCGAACACAGTGTATATTTGTTGGTGAAAAAATACAAAGAAAATATTTCCAAAAGCAAGAGTATACTAACTCCTAGATAATACCTCACACCATTCCTTTCATAAAAATCTAAAAAAAATAATAATCTCATTTGTTTCTCAATTTCTATCACACTTTCGTTACATTATGTCCCAAACAGCCACACAAACACACAAAGGCGAAAATGTGTCTGAAAGTTCCAGTTTGTCTTGTCTGTGCTGACACCGTGTCTCTTTAATGTCCCGTGTTTTTTTTCTAAGCAGTGGACCGTCTTACCTGTCTCCTCCCGCATAGTTGACGCCAGGGTAGGTGAAGGTGTCTCTCTTCTTCCTAAATAATCCGAAGCTTGGCCAAATACCCCAAGGATTCTCATCGGAGGTCAAACCAAGGTCATCAAATCCAACTGTGAGAAAATAATGTCAGGTCATTGGTCAGAGTCCCCTTTCCCCCGGCAAATTGACGCCGAGGTCCTCTAAAGGTTAAGAAGTTGTCAAAGTCTCCCAAGAGATTGACCTTTTGCGGTCTTTGGAAAATAGACAGACAACTACAGAACACGAAGTCAAGGTCGAGAATATAAAATGAAACCTTGATAAAGTTCTCAGGACAAAGCTACCAAGTTTGAAATAGGTTTATCAAAGTCTTAGAACTAAGATTATCAAGCTCAGCCTTAGTGAGAGACTATCACTTGTATCAGGTCAAAAAGTGTAACACTGAAAAAAAATGGTCATAGGTCAGTGCTGATATGAATAGGACATATCAAAATGTGTAAAAAACAGGAAAACAAGGATGTGTATCAATGGCTGGTGTTGATTATGCATATGATATAAGAAAGGTCATGGGCGGAGTACACTGTGACAAGGTAAGTTATGAATGCGAATGAATAATTCCATAATACAAAATATGTAGCTAAGCTTTCGAAATTGCAACTTTGTCGTCATTATGTAATAAAATCCATTCACATTTATACTTTTTGTAAAGTAAGATTGTGTTAACAGTGAAAATATGGGGAGTTCGAAAATAGAAGGTAGGCAACGATACAAAGTTTTACATAAATGAAAAGAGATCATATGTCCCCAAACCATTCCGAGAAGCGTGAAAGAAAAAGCTTCACATTAAAAAGAATAAATGTCAAAACACAGCATATGAAGTTCTAGATAGTTTCCCAAGAGGTGGCTGTTTCTTTTTCGTCTTTTTGAATTAAAAAAATATAAGTCTAGTATCGGATATAAGCTATTGATAAGGTAGCACTGACTGACAGAAATTTGGGTGGAAAACTGATGTCAGAAAGTAAAGTCAATCTGTCATGTGTGAGAGTTGCGTGTTTTGTGACGTCGCTGAATATGCAGCTTGATTAAAGCAACTAAATTTAGTTTTCGTCTCACTTGTAACAGCCATTCTAAACAAGATCTAAAAATGTTGGGACTTTTTTCCTCATCAAAATTTAACGTAAATTATAATTGAATGATGTTCCCACCAACGAACATGTTCTTAAAGGACTGATGGCTTCTAGTTCTGACACATTGATTGCTAGTGATAAAAGCACGAATCGTCAAAAGAAATATCGTCAAAGCGTCTGAAACAAATGGTCAAAAAGGAAGTAAAGTTCACCGAAGAAACGAACATAACGCCATCTGTGAAATCCTGCAACCACTCTCCTCCAAC
>NW_020868980.1:806904-811904 GCF_003789085.1 Penaeus vannamei | reverse complement strand
AGAGGGAGAATGCGAAGGGGGAAAGGGAATAGGCGAAGGAGGAAGAGGAAGAGGAGGGGGAGGAGGAGGAAGAGGAGGAGGAGAAGGAGGAAGAGGAAGAGAAGGAGGTGGAGGAAGAGGGAGAATGCCAAGGAGGAAGAGCAAGAGGAGGAGGAGGAAGAGGGAGAAGGAAGAAGAGACGGAAGAGGGAGAAGGTGCAAGAGGAAGAGGAGGAGAAATAGTAGGAAGAAGATGAAGAAGACTGAAAGATTAGAGGAGGAGATGAAGAAAGGAAGAGAAGAAGGTGAGAGAAAAAGGAGAAGACGAAATAGAAGATGAAAAGAACAATAAGAGAAAGGAAAAAGAAAAAAAGAAAAAGAAAGGAAGACGAAAAGGAACAAAAAGAAGAAAAAGAAGGAGGAGGAGGAAAAAGATGAAAAGGAGAAGAGAAAGAAGGAGAGAGGGAGAAAAAGAAAAAAAATGGAAGAAAAGCAAGAAAAAATAGGCGAACCTAAACGAAAAGAGAAAGAGGAATAATCACAGAAAGAAGAAAAGGAAGAGGAAGAAAAAGAGGAAAAAAAGAAAGAGAGAAAAAAAGGATAATAACAAAGAGGTGAAGGGTCAGAAAAGACAGTGATGGATGCTGCGGTTACTCAAATGTCTTCAAATTTAAATAGATGGTAATAGTAACAATTACAAGCGGCTCCATATAAAAACGAGAGAGAGAATGTCATGGCTGTTTTCTGGCTTGCAATGACGGTTCTTGTTTGTTTGCTTGTTTGTTTGTTTGTGTGTGTGTGTGTGATGTGTGTGTGTGTGTGTGTGTGTGTGTGTGTGGTGTGTGTGTGTGTGTGTGTGTGTGTGTGTGTGTGTGTGTGTGTGTGTGTGTGTGTGTGTGTGTGTGTGTGTGTGTGTGTGTGTGTGTGTGTGTGTGTGTGTGTGTGTGTGTGTGTGTGTGTGTGTGTGTGTGTGTGTGTGTGTGTGTGTGTGTGTGTGTGTGTGTGTGTGTGTGTGCGTGTGTGTGTGTGTGTGTGTGTGTGTGTGTGTGTGTGTGTGTGTGTGTGTGTGTGTGTGTGTGTGTGTGTGTGTGTGTACGTGTCAAGATGAATCAAGTACAATGTGTCCCGTGCAAAATCACGCGAATATTACCAATCTTGAGAACACCAAGTTTGAGAACATTCAAGGGAAACCATAATAACTGAATAGAGGGTATGGGAGTGAATAGAAAGAATAGGGAAAAAAGGGTAATAAAAACTTAAGAAAAGTTAAGTGAATATCAAAATCCAAACATGAAATAGAAACAAATGGAAAAAATCATAGCTAGGATTAAAAAAAATAACGAAAAGAGAACATGACAGATTAAAAAAATCACATAAGTCTCACACAACAATAGGAAATGAAATGATAATAATAAAAATTATAGCGATTATAATGCCTTGCCGTGCATAGTCTATATCACTATCATAATTTACATAAAAGCATATCCACTTATGTGTATATTTGTATAGGTGGAATATGGTATACACAGAGAAGTCCATAGAATCAAAAAGGACGTACATACATTACCACTTTACAACACAACTCATTTACAATAATAACGATAATTTTCTGGGTCATGAACATGCTAATGAGACACCTTTACAATGGTACAGGCCCCCACATTAAATCATAATTTTGGATTCTATTAGACTTTCTCTATTATTATTTCATCATCAAATTATCACACGAGAAAGTATGTAGTCTTTGCAGTGGCGTTGCCGAGGGGGAGGGGGGGGAGCGATCGAGAGGGGGGGGGGGGTCAAGGACGCTTGTCAATTATACATGTTTTTGCATAGGAAACAAATTACAATGACTGAATTTCAGAACGTACATAGATGTTTTATTTTTTTATATGTTAAAGAAATTTAAGAGTACTAAGAAAAATAAGAGAATAAAGGCAACTATTTGTCATTCTTCGTTTTATTATTATTTGTGTTTGATCTTGTTTGAGTATTTGGGATATACAGTTGTCTGGATGTTTTTCAGGTATATACAATATGCATTTTAAGTAACTGTAAACGTAGATCCAATTATCATGTGTATATCTCATTGTATTCGTAAAGTAATGAAATATAGAATTAAATTTCTTGAATGATTTACGGATTATAGCAAATGGTTTGAAGTTTCCTCTCCTTACATTTCTTTCACTTGAAAAGCTTTATACGTGTCTTACTTACGTGTCCTTGTATTTGCGGCTTTTAAACCTTTCTTTCCTTATTCATCTTCCATTTTCCATCATTTTTTGTTCTACTGCTTTCTGTTCTTTCCATTTTTCTTTCAGATCGTGCATATTCTCTCTCTCTCTCTCTCTCTCTCTCTCACAGACACACACACACACACATATATATATATATATGTGTGTGTGTGTGTGTGTGTGTGTGTGTGTGTGTGTGTGTGTGTGTGTGTGTGTGTGTGTGTGTGTGTGTGTGTGTGTGTGTGTGTGTGTTCGTACGTGAATGTACAAACCGACGTAAATAAATGGGTGTGTATATCAATTAAAAATCATCAGTAACATACAGATGCACACACACACACACACACACACACACACACACACACACACAACACCACACACACACACACACACACACACACACATATATTATATATATATATATATATATATATATATATATATATATATATATATATATATATATATATACACGTACATAAAACTTCTATTTTCTGTCGGCGAAAACGATTACCCGTTTCTTCGCGATCGGAAATCTGACGGGCAGTCCATAAAGATGGCCGAATTAAGCCATCCGTCGGACCTTGTTGCTGTTGTGGTTCATTGCAGCCTTCTTCCCGTTAGGCTTAGTCTGTTGCTAAGCCTTATCCCACCTCCTTCCGTTCTATATGTCTCGCGTACTTTTTCTCTTTCTTCCTCTTTTTCTTTCTCTCTCTCCTTTTTTATTATTTGTTTATCTAGCTCTCTTTGTTTGTCTTGCGCCCATTCGTTTGTCTGTCTGTCAACTTTTCTTTTCAAATTGTCTCGCGTCTCACCCCTCATATCTATCCTTTTCAATCCGTTATCCTTTTCTTCTCCTTCCCGCTTTGCAACCTGCCTCCCCTCTACCCTAGGTCGCTACGTTGCAAGAATTCAGGTCACTCTCCCCCCCCTCTCCCTCTTCCTCCACCTTCCCTCTCCCCTCTCCTTCTCCCCACCACCCTCCCTCTTCTCCGCCCACCCCTACCCTCACTTCTCCTCCTTCCATCTCCCTCTCCTCCCACCCTCCCCTCTCTCTCCTCTTACCCTCCCCTCTCTTCTCTCTCTCTTCTCCTCCCACTCCCCTCTCTCTCCTCCCACCCTCCCCGCTCTCTTCTCCTCCCATCCCCTCCTCCCTCTCTCTCTCTCCTTCCCACCTCCCCAGCCCTCCACCTCTCTTCTCCTCCACCTCCCCATCCCTCCCTCTCTCTCTCCTCCCACCCTCCCCCTCTCTTCTCCGTCTCCCCCTCCACTCCCCACCTCCCACCCAAGACCAGCGTCCACCCCCCCACCTCGTCTAAGCTCGAGTCGAGGTTACTGACCCGTTCGCCTCGGTTCGCACACCACCGCCGCTCGCGCCTTCCGGTAAGCGTGTGATTGCCGATGCGTCTGGGTTCTTGGGAGAGAGAGAGGAGGGGGGGGGGGGCTGGTTCTTGAGAGGAGCTTCGAGTTCGGAGAGCCTCTGGTGTGTCCTTGAGGCGCTGGTAAGGGCAAGAGGTGCTTTGTTCTCGGGCGAATTCGTCTACCTTACGAGTTCGCAATGTTTGTCTACAGATTGCACCTCTACTGTATATGCTAATCCATTTGACAGTCAACTGCGGGGCATTATAATACATGCACCACATCCACCGATTTGGATTCCGGGGGACACGCTGTTGTTAAATTCCCGCTGAATCATGACGTCAACAGACACAAACGACGACAGCCAACGACGTGAGAAAAGTCGAGGACGTCCTTTCGGCTCTTCCTGCTGTCTCCTTGGGTCGCTCCTCGTACGTCAGGAACCTACGAGAGGCCAACAGTTGCGTCTATATATGGCGATGCGTCCTCTTTGGGTATGTTGAAGACAGTTGCTTGTTATCTGGCATATCGCTTTTTTTTTCCTTTTTTATGCGATGATTATTCATTTCATGTTCTAAGTTTCATGTTATATATATATTATGTATGCTTACTTAATGACCCCGGCCTTCCACAAAGTAAGTTTTTTTCCCAAGATTGATTGTACGAGATGCTATCGTGGCGAGGGCTGATTGCCCTGATTTCTCGCGTGACCGATCCCGTCAGAGCAAGAATTTTTATTAATAATGCAAACCACGCATTGCCCTGCACCCGCTCAAGCATCCCCCTACCGCCGTCGTCATCCTTCGCAGCCCTTACCTTCCTGCTACCAGTGGACCCCGAAAACTCGCGGGGAAATGGGCAAACTCTTTCGCTCTTCCTCCTCGCAGCTTCACTCCCGCCATGAGGCCGAAGAAAGAGTTCAAACCACCTATTTCAGACGAGCTTC
The DNA here is from genome assembly GCF_003789085.1 of Penaeus vannamei. Taxonomy (NCBI): domain Eukaryota; kingdom Metazoa; phylum Arthropoda; class Malacostraca; order Decapoda; family Penaeidae; genus Penaeus; species Penaeus vannamei. Next base: position 807,387 of record NW_020868980.1, on the reverse strand, counting down.
GACGCATTACTTCATTACGCTTCGGTGCGCCTTCGGACTAAGCGAGCCTCTGGCTTAATCTTTCGAGATAATTATGCAAATCCCAACCATTTTGATGTAATTGCTCTTGATTCATTAAGAAGTCCGTAACGCTTCAGTGACTCTCCCTGTAGTGAACCATATTCACCTGTGATAATGGGGTTGCCAACACTCCCATACCTCCCTCGCGTCGTGCCATTTTTCTCCCCGTGATTTCTCTCTAATGATCAACGGCTTCCCTGGAGTTGAGAGGGACCTAAATCGATCCTCTCGCAGCATTTGCCGACGGGTCAACACACCACCGGCTCACTTGGTCTCGAGTTGAGCCGCCTAACGGGACGAGGCTTCTGTGCTGAAGGATTTCTCTGGATCAGCAAAGGCGAGGCGACGCTTATGGAGGACGCGTGACTCCCGCCAAAACTCGAGTGAGAATTCAAAAACGACGATTATATTTGAAAAGGGAGT
>NW_020868980.1:786904-794404 GCF_003789085.1 Penaeus vannamei | reverse complement strand
ATAATAATAATAATAATAATAATAATAATAATAATAATAATAATAATAATAATAATAATAATAATATAATAATAATAATAATAATAATAATAAAATAATAATAATAATAATAATAATAATAATAATAATAATATAATAATAACAATAGTACAATAATATAATAATAGCACTAACAAAACAGCAACAAACAATAATAATAATAAACAATAATAATGAAAATTAAATATTCAATATTAATAATAATACAGAAGAATAACAATGATAGTAATGATAACAGTAACACTAACAATAAAATGTTAATTATAATAATGACAATGATAATATTGATGATGATAATATTGGCAATTATAACAATAGACGATGTTAATGGCAATTGTAGTAATCACAATAATCATAACAAAAATGAGTGTTATTAACTATTATTGCCACTTAAATATTGTCATTATCACAATTTCCATTATTATCATTAATGTCATCATTACACCTGACGTTTCAGTTGATGTTATCATTATGAGTATCATTACACGTACTTTGACATTATTCCTATTGTTGTTACTACTATCATTAGTGAAGCGTTCAGTTAATTATATAAACGGAATTCTCCCTAACTCACGTGTCCGAAATTCCGCACATTCATCGTGCACATGACCAAGTTTTTCCGTTTATCTTTTTTATCATATCTTTTTTAGAAGTTTGTCCTTATTCGTAAGATTCCTATTGATAATAACAGTAAAATAAATGTCAACAGAATTATGAAAAAATGCGAATTCGCCTCAAACTTCAAACTCCCTCGAAATCCACGGACGAGACTAAAACGGATCCACGCTAGTCCCATATGTTGACCGGTTTCGGAGCAAAAACTAGAACGTATCCACATTACCCCGTCTGCCTGCCCATACCTCGTCCGAGTTCATAGGGAATCTGCACGTAGTTGACAACAGGGAGTTGGTAATAATGGGAAAGGTATGGGGATGAAATGTAGGCCATGACGAAAAAAAATATATATGCGAGAAAGATGTGGAGAACAGACAGAAAGAGAGAATTGGAGAGAGAAGAAAATACGTGTACAGACATACCGTAAGGAATGATAAAAGTATCAAAATTGGAACTGAATCAAATGCATTACAAGGTTAAAGGATAGAACGGTAAATAGCGATCAGAACAAGAATAATACAGAATAGAAAGATAAAGAAGAAAAAATACGAGACAGACACACGATAAACAAGAATAACTCGAGGGACGTGACACAACGGGATATACTTTATATAAAAGATAACGCAAAGAAGGATCATGAATAATATGGATAATGCAATAAGATCGAAAAGAAGTAAGAAGAAGAGGAAAGAGAAGAATAAGAAGAGGAAGAAGAGGTGGAGACAGGTGTATAACTAGGTCGTTGGTGGTCGAGACGGCCGTGGCGCCTTGGGTCGACGACTTCACAGGACGAGATCGCATCGTCTACCCCCTCCTCCCCCTCACCCCCCCCTCCCACCCACCCAACCCTCCGAGATCCACCTCCTCTTCCTCTTTTCCTCCTTATTCCTTGTTTTCTGTTTTCTTCCTTCTTTTAATTTCCCCCTTTCATTTTCCTCTTTCGTCTTAGAATCTACACTTTCTTTATCCATTTTCGCTTCCTCCTCTTCTTCCTCGCTTTCTTTTCCTTTTCATCCATAATTTCCTCTTCCTCTTCTCCTTTTTGCTCACTCTGTCATTCCTCACGCTAATTCACGCCTCGTAATTAACCACATTTTATGCATACTTCGAGCTGTCTGTGTTCCCTCGAATGGCCGCTCCAATTAGTTTTACATATTTATCAATTAGCTATATAAAACAAAAGAGCATCAGTGAGTCGAAAGCCACGGGAGAATCCATTTCTCATAAATTAATTAATTTATCGGTATTATCACTTATTATCATATCTCCCTTGATTCTTTACTTCCTCTCCTTAGCCTTGTCTATTCGTCATGCTCCCGCAACCGATGTGACTTCATTTGTAAAACTCAGGCAATGTCGCTGAGTCATTCATGACGTCATGCTCGCTATCATAAGGAATGCGTTATATATTGCACAAAAAAGTGCGATCGTTATCATTCCCATTCACTATAGATAAAATATAATTGGTCTCGAAGATACCGCGAGCTCTTAACAAGCACTACTAGCCAATGAATCGCTATAATAAAGATCGATGGAATATCTACACTTATCCACGAATTGCAGAGATGGACAGAGACTATGGAAGTCATTTCAACCGCGCAGGGCATGGGCGATGGGCTACGTCCCTGTGGAGAAATGGGCATAGCCACAATTACCAATTCTCCACATCCATTGCCCTTGCATTCGCCTCCGCTCCTTGTTACCAATTTGCACATTTTCAGCTCGGATAATTGTGCTGGAAAATGTATCTATGCGATTGGAGGTACAAGTGTGATTGCTAAGGTAAGGATGAAATAACTTTATTTAGTCGAGGAGGTACAGTCCATGTAGTTATCATGTTCTAACTGATGATTTCTTCCTAAACATGGATGCATGGACATAAATAGACAGAGGACAGAAAAACAGGTTCCTGCAAGGTCATACGAAATCAAGAAACAGACCTTACGACGCAGTTGCCAAAGATATCAGGTCATTTTTTTCCCAGTAAGTTTAAGCCATTCCTCCCAAACACCTTCTCCCCAAGAAAACACACACACACACACACACACACACACACACACACACACACACACACACACACACACACACACACACACACACACACACACACACACACACACACACACACACACACACACACACACACACACACACACACACACACACACACACACACACACACACACACACACGCACACGCACACACGCACACACACAAAACAAACAACTAAACATCACCCAAGAGCCCCAAAAAAACAAGACCTCCCTAATCCCATCAACTCTGGACAGCCTATAAATACAATGAATAGAAGAGAACCTGCTTCAGTGTCCCGACGTCGCCGAAAGGGGATATCACGTTGGGCAAGATTCAATGGGGAGTTTGACTTGGAATGGGGAGGGAGTGGGGGGAGGGGGAGAAATGGGGTGATTGTAGGTGATAGTGACAGGGGGGAGGACTAGATGAGGATCAGTGGTCGATCCACAAATTGATGATGGGTTTTAAGGGGTTGAAAATGGCTGGAGGATACGATTTATTACAGGTCCAAGAGAGCCAGTAAGATATAAGGTATATGCCACGAGGGGCGGAGCGAGGATAGGAAAAGAGTATCTATAAAAAATGAATTTTAAAAAAATGAATGAATACACAAACAAATCCCTAAATCAATAAATAGAGAAAAGAATAGAGAACAGGAAAGAAATATGAAAGGCCCTGTGCTAAAAATACTATGAAACAAAACAAAACGAAACAGAACTTGAAGTAAATCAGAGCAGCAAAATGAGGAATGCGACGCCAGGAGAACGAAATGACCAAAATAACAGGTTTCTGTAGCAGCGGGTGACACGCCGCGGAGACTGCTGTTTACTTCCGCATCCCTTTGCTCCATTTTTCGCAATTTGTCCGTCTTTCTGCATTTTTACTTTTGCGTCTATTTTATTCTTCTCTCTAAATAGCCTTATCCAAGAGATCTGTTGTCAAAGCCAGAGGTCTGAGACGCACTGCAAATTACATAGGGTTTATAACGTTCCTCTAACTAAATAGCCTTACTCAATAGATCTGTTGTACTGAAAATCACATAGGATTTATAACGTTCTTCTCTCCAAATAGCCTTTCCCAATAGATCTGTTGCCGAAGCCTGAAGTCGAAGACGTACTGCAAATCACATAGGAAAATTTTGTAACCAGGAAATAGAAGAACAATCCGTAAATGGCTTGCAAGATCAATGGCAATGCAGGACAGTGCAACGCCCAGACTAAAGATGGACCTCCTCAGGTAACAGTCTGCCCAACACAAGCCCACATAATGAGTTTTTTATTTTTATTTTCATTTTTACAAGGAGTTGGGGAGTGGCTGTCCTGGGGAAGGTGTTGTGAGTTCATGTGTCATGATAAAGCTTAGCAAGAAATCGGCGTCTTTAGTTTTGTGCTTTGGAGAATGTATGATGTTTTGCACACACACACACACACACAACACACACACACACACACACACACACACACACACACACACACACACACACACACACGCACGCACACACGTAGCACAGCACGCGTAGCACAGTGAACTCCTACTTTGTTTTCCTTCTATACCTTCAATCCCTTCTTTATTCATTCTACTCCTAACTCCCCAAAATAACTGGCACTCTCTTGAAAGTAAATAGAACCCAGAAGCGGCTGGGTGCCTCGGTGGAGAGTGCCTGAGTATAAGCTTTTCTTACCCATATCCCTATTCTTGTTTTTCCTAAAATGTGATAAAAGGAGTAGTTATTCTCATTTTTCCTTCTCTCTCTTACTAACCTTTATCACTTGGTTATTCTTATGATTTGTCTTATTCCATCTTTATTACCCTTTTTCCTTTTTCTGTTCTTTTTACGCACAAGTTTACGTAATCCTCTGCCGATCTGTCACCCCAATATCCTGAATGTCTACTCAAGCGTCTGAAAGCCTGCCTGCCTTGTTTGTTTATTTTCTTCCTTTATCTGATACGTCTGTCGGTTTCCTGTCGGTCTGGTATCTTTTTCTCCGCGTCTTTGTTCTTGCCGACACCACAGACCAACATAGACTGGCTGTGCACTTAAGGAAATAACAATCTTCCTATGAAACCGTCAGGAACCGAATTCTTTTTACGGTATGCCTAAAAGGATCATGGTTCGTTCCTGTGGCGTTTACTCTTTCATCTCCATTATTTGTTCTCTTCCTTGACTACATTGTTTTCATTCATTCACTATGTATCAAATTTATTTATTTATTCATCATATTCTTCAACCTTTTGGCCATTCCGACAGCCAGTCCCGAAACTACACCTGAGGAAGATTACGTGAGATTAGTTGAGGTTACTTCCTTGCAGTTCGTATCGGCAACAGAGTCTTCGCTTTCAAGACGGCTTTTGTTTGGACTTTTAAGACGCTTCGGGTTGTTCGCACGAGAAAGGCTAGCTGATTTATTACGTTCATAAAATCCTTATTTACTGGATTCTCTCATTTTATTCCCTACAAGAGTAATGGTATAATTAACCTATTAGGTAGTTATTGTACTAAAGTTTATTAATATAAATAGTCTACTTTGATAAATCGCATATTTAAAAGTTATTATCTAAGAGGTGATTTAATAATTCTAAATATTTCAGCAAAAAGCGTTTCTTCTTTTTTTCACCGTTTCAGCTTTGACTTACCGCTTCCCGTTTTCTATTTCGAGCCATAAAATCGCAGAACAAGGAATCTGATAACCTGGTTTGGTTCTAGAAAATTATACCTCTTGGTTCTCCTCTATAGCGTAATTTTCTTTCATCTCTTGTTATCTGTAATCTTCCCTTCGGAAATCTACATGAAAATATAAGGAATGTGATCGTGTAACATTGTCTACTTTACTGCCGCACGATGAGTGAGGTCGTTCTGATAACGTCTCGGGTCGTTTGTCTTGCTTTGTGTCGTTGCCGCAAAGTATGTGGCAGTAACACGCCCTTCATTCGTGTGTGCGTAGGCCTATGTAAGTGTTATGTCAAATGTTAAGTGCGCGTGTGTGTGTGTGCATGATGAATCATCATACAAAAAAATAAAGCATCCAAACATATTATTCCATCTCCAACACTCAAACAATGAAAAAAGCTAAAGACAAACCGAAACAAACCTCGCACAAAACAAAAAATACCAAAAAAAAACGAACCTATAAAACCCAACAAAGTCAACTAACTCAAATCAAACCGTAATTCACACCCTCTTCCACGGAACAAAGGTGTCGCGCCCCTCGCCCGCCCATTACCCCCGTGATAGGATCTGCCTGGGTGTGCTTGGACATAACCCAGGGTGCTTTCCGCTGCTAATACGCTAGTCGTGGGGTGGGCTCGGCGCTAGTGTGCTATTATCAACTGGATTAGAATCTATTTACATTGAGTGTGTGTGTGTGTGTGTTAATTATTCCATTTGTTTCGAGAGGAAATTAGGGAGAGGTTGGGAGGGCGGCCATAGGAGGGAGGGGATGAAATGAGGGAAAGGAGAGGGGAATGTGAGGGGGAAAGAGAGAAAGAGAAGCAGACGAATATTAAAGAAAGATGAAGTTAGACAGAAAGAGAGCAAAAGACAGATAAAGAGAAAGAAAAATAGATAGATAGAGAGAGAGCGAGAGAGGGAGAGGAGAAAGGAGAGAGGGAGAGGGAGAGGGAGAGAGGGAGAGGGAGAGGGAGGGGAGAGGAGAAAGAGAGGGAGGGAGAGAGAGAGAGAGAGAAGAGAGAGAGAGAGAGAGAGAGAGAGAGAGAGAGAGAGAGAGAGAGAGAGAGAGAGAGAGAGAGAGAGAGAGAGAGAGAGAGAGAGAGAGAGAGAGAGAGAGAGAGAGAGAGAGAGAGAGAGAGAGAGAGAGAGAGAGAGAGAGAGAGAAGAAAGCGAAAGAAAGAGACAGAAAGAGCGAAAAAAGAGAAAAAAAAAAAAAGAGACACAGAAAAAAAACAAAGCGAAGAAAGCAAAGCAAAACAGAAACAAAGAGACTGAAACAGAGGGGAAAAAAAGACCCGAGAAACATTCCAAAAATGCCCCAACCTCCCCAACCCAAGATACCCGACGCCCCGACCCCCCCGAAGCAGGTTCCTCCCGAAGGTGTGGCCGGGAGGAAAAACTAGCCGCGGAGCCTACAGCACATCCCTGTCATGAACACGTCGATTAATTGGACTTACGTCGGCACTCTCTTTACACCCTACGCCCACCCTTGCCACGACCTCCCCTGCACTCTTACACTCTTTCGATCGCCTTTTTATTATTCTCTTTCGCTTTTTTTTTTCCCCTTATTCTGCCGTTCTGATTTTTTTTTCTTATTCTCTTTCGACGAGCCTCCTGACCTTTTTCTTTTTTCCTCTTTCGATCTTCTAATTCCATTTTTCTTCTTATCTCTTTCGACTTTCTAATTTTTTTCTTCCTTCTTTTCCTTATTCTTTCGATTCTTTGACTATTTTGTTCCTTATCTCTTTCGATTCGCCCTTCTAACTCTTTTTTTCGTCCTTATTCTCTTCGATTCGCCCTCTAACTCTTTTTTTTTGTCCTTATTCTCTTTCGATTCGCCCTTCTCACTCTATTTTTTTCCTTTTTTGTCCTTATTCTCTTTCGATTCGCCCTTCTAACTCTATTTATTTAGGTCGAAAGAGGAAAGAGGAGAGGGTAATTTAAGATGAATGGCGTGGCGAAGAGAGAAAAAGAAAGAGGGAAAAATAAAGTAAGACGGAAGGGAGGTAATAAAGGAAAAGGAAAAAAATCCTTTCTTGTCTGAGGAAGAAAGGGAGAAAAAAGAGTGAGGACAAAACGAATGAAGGGGAAAAGAGAGCTAACTAAAACAAAGATAATAGAAGAAAAATTATAAAAGAATGGA
>NW_020868980.1:779404-781904 GCF_003789085.1 Penaeus vannamei | reverse complement strand
AAAATTCTAGAATGATCCCTAGACGTCTTCAGCATTTCAAGTCGGAACATGGCGGTGTTGTGATGACTGATTCTCTTTTGAGAATGATTTTTCTACCTACGCACATTGCCTTTCATTTCCAAATCGTCCCAGTTTTTATCCAATTTCATCATAATTCCAAGTCTAATCTTATCCGGCATTTATTATCTGACGTTTAAGAAACTATTTTTTCAACGGTTATGTCTAGTGTGTTTAGCCGTTATTAAATCTGACGCGTCTAGATAATATTTCTGACACTGCGGCGCAGATATTCGAAACTTCCAGAAACAGCTGCAGCGGACTTGTTTACCTCTCGCAAAGCAGTCAACATTCACCATTAAAAGTACATCCATCAATTCATCTTTTCCACAAAAGGAAGGGGAAAACAGATCACCACCGATTACTCCCAGACCGCAAAACATTACACATTAACCTTTCTGTTTATCTATTATCCTGTGCGTTTATCTATTAGAGTCCAACGACCACCGCCGGATAATTACACCTGAGGCTCACCTGCAAAATCCCTTCACATAAATGAGTAACACAGACCAGGAAACCTGTTTATCTCCATGACCCACCCGACACTCCCGACTTCCCCCGACTCGTCCCTGACACACTGATTCTGATGGGGGTGTGTGTGCAACGGTAGTAGGGGGAGGGGGAGGGGAGGGAGTGCGTTTGTTTTCCATGTGTGTGTGTGTGTGTGTGTGTGTGTGTGTGTGTGTGTGTGTGTGTGTGTGTGTGTGTGTGTGTGTGTGTGTGTGTGTGTGTGTGTGTGTGTGTGTGTGTGTGTGTGCATGCGTGTGTGCGTGCGTGTGTGTGCGTGTATATATGTGTGCGTGTGTATATATGCGTGTGTATATGTGTGCGTATGAATATATGTGTGTGGTGTATATATGTGTGCGTGTGTGTATATATGTGTTCGTGTGTGTATATATGTGTTCATGTGTGTATATGTGTGCGTGTATGTATAAAGTGTGCGTGTGTATATATGTGTGCGTGTGTGTATATGTGTGCGTGTGTGTATATATGTGTGCGTGTGTGTAATATGTGTGCGTGTGTGTACGTGTGTGTATATGTATGCGTGTGTGTATATGTGTGCGTGTGTGTATATGTGTGGTGTGTGTGTGTGTGTGTGTGTGTGTGTGTGTGTGTGTGTGTGTGTGTGTGTGTGTGTGTGTGTGTGTGTGTGTGTGTGTGTGTGTGTGTGTGTGTGTGTGTGTGTGTGTGTGTGTGTGGTGTGTGTGTGTGTGTGTGTGTGTGTGTGTGTGTGTGTGTGTGTGTGTGTCGGTGTGTCAATATTTTCGATGTGTATTTGTGTACATGTGTGCGTTAACTTGTGTATGAATGTGTGTTTTTGTGCTTGATTACGTACCTGTCTATCAATATGTGTGTATGATTATGTGTGCGCTTTTGTGTGCATGTGATCCTGTGTGTTTCGGCGCGTATCACACTTTCATATGCATGTCTTTTGTCAGCGTATGTGAAATGTTTCCCTAATAACGAACTTGCGTTTGGAAGTATGCTTGGGGCTGGAGCTTTAGTCTTACCTTACTGTTAATACTTGTTGTCCAAAGATGACTAGACTGTTTTGTTTACTGTGTTGCGTTAACTGTGTCTTGTTAACATCCATGATTCATAATTTTTTAGTCTTTATTAGATTTTTCACTGTTTCACCACGCTGTTTCTTTCTTTTCTGGTCTGTGTCACAACGCAGAACTGTTGAAATATGACACTATGGAACTAAGAGAACGAATCTGCATAGTGAAATGCGCCCTCTACACGGTCTCCATTACAATTAGTTCAAGAAATAATGTCGTTCTTTGATATTCAGTGCCTTGTCTTCCTGTTAACGTTTGCCACAGCCGAATGACGTCGCATCAACCGATCTGTCAGTCACATCTCAACCATCACTAGCAGTCGAGGTCGTCATTAAGGATAGGACACTCAAAGAACTGTTATCAGCGATCACCAAACGCGTAATCGACGACCGATAAGCAAGCGTCGGCGTCGTGGTCGTCCACAATCCGTTATTGAGGGTCGTCACAAACTGCCAGTTATGTCTTGTACAACAGTTACGTGCGGCGACACTGGCAGTACTGACTGACCAGCCCTCCGTTGGCTGCCGCCGCTGCGCCTCCCGACCCGCGCAGCCAGTCTGGCAAGGTGCTCGACCACTCCTACCGGTGAGCCTGGCGTTAGCACTACTTCGAAATCTCTTTTAGCTATTATGAATGCACTATATGCAATCGATCTCTAAATTGGCGTGATGATTCAGCCGTTAATAGCACGATAGCGGAATTAGGGAATCACGCAGAAAATTATTGGTTTGCTACCGAGTGGAGATGCCGCGGTCCGGAGGTAAAAACTGGTTGGTCTCAAAGTACCAAGAGCCCTAATTGTCGGTTATCCGGTAGTCGTAAGGCCGTCGTCGAATGTGCGTATACGCGGATGGATGTCTCAGTCTGCACACGCAGACATC
>NW_020868980.1:751904-774404 GCF_003789085.1 Penaeus vannamei | reverse complement strand
ACGGATAGTTCTTATTGAACAACCGCGTCATGTTCATAAAAGAATTTGGGTTTTAAGCCGAGGGACCAAGCACAAGGATGTCCTTCCCAACATGCTGATGCCAGTACCCGACCAGAGCTGAGCCGACTGAAAAGGGTTGGTCGGGTGCGAACTCGCAACCTTGCGATCGCAAAACCTGCACTCAACCCCTGAGTTTATGCCCGCTCTATTTATCTCTCTATCGATCTATCTAATAGACACGCACATACATATACATATATAGAGTGCGTACACAGAGAAACACATACATAAGCGCGCGTGCGCTAAACCGCCTGTGCCTCCCCTCTTCTCTGAGTCGTGGAAACAGGAAATTCTCGCTTGGATGCGCTGATATGACCTGGCTTGAACTTTTTCATGCGCCGTGACCTATTCCCTGACCTCCATTTGATACATTCTTGAGGATTTTCGTTTTTCTTTGCTTTAATCATGACCTTTTTGCTATTTTTACGTAAAATACAAATATCTATGGGCAACACTAGATTTATTGTGGATTGAAGAAAAAAAAAGTTCTCGCAAAAAATGTCAACGAAATGCAATAAAGTAGTTTTTATTGCACCCGAATTACATATTCCTGTTAAGGATGATTGAGAGAGACAATGAGGTGTGCAGTTTCACAGTACCCTCCGCCTCTCCTGCCCCCTCGTTTCTCGCGTTTTTTTTCTGTAAAATCTTTATTTTCTTTCGTTGATTTTTTTCTTTAGTGTTTTTTCTTCTGGTATCTATACTCGTTTCACATTTTTCTGTTTTTATTCTTCTTTGCTTTCTGAGATATCATTAAGATTTCTTTTTTTTCTTCTTCTTCCAAGCATACCACACCTCCCTCCATTCATTTAAACCAACCCACTTTCCTCCTCCCTTCTGTCGCCTCTCCGACTTAACACAATATAAGAACAAGAACACTAAAACCCTTTCAGAGGAGGACTCTGAGAAATGATTTTTTTCCCTCGACATTCTGTGGACTAGTTTTCAGCTGCCGAACGCGAGAGAAAGAAACGCATTGAGGGAGAGAGAGATAAGGAGGACGTCGTCTAAAATGAAGATTATGTTGTCTCTCTCTCTTTCCATCTTCGCCGCTGATAAGAGTATGACCCGAGATGACACTGTTGCTGTGGGGGTGGATGGATAAGAGAGACAGTGTCGATGAGGCGTGTCTATCAGAGTCAAGATAAGAAAGGAGTGCCCAGGCCACGTGAGAGAGAAAGAGTTACAAATGTTGCAAGGCCCCTGATCCCACGCAGATAAAAATTTACCCGTAAGTCCACCTTCACCTCAACCCTAAACATTTTTCCCAGCGCCTTAACCTGTCCTGGAGATTAACTGACTTCTTTAATCTACCTTGTCCTCTGCCAGCACCTACAAATGGGCGTGGCTAAACGGCTTGGTGGGCGGATCTGGGCTGGTCACCACGGGCTAAAAGGATCCCATTGTGTTAGTGGCACGAGCAAGAGAGCGCGGAAAATGCGTTTAGCATTAGGGACACCTTGTCTGCTGTGCTTGTCCATGACGGAACGGGCGCGTATGTTTTCATTTGCATTCACGTTCACAAAGGGTGTCAAGGGCCCGGAAAAAGATAAAATGACACTTTAAGTAAGTGTAGTAAATAATTATGTATGTTATGTGATTTACGATGACATGATGTAAATACAAAAAGTAAACATAAATAAACTGCGGTCTGTCCTTCACTTCATAAATGGGCTTATCTCCTCACGCCCAGTCGAACGCAGGCAACCCTAAAATACGACAAAAGAAAAGATAAATATGATTCAAGCTCTCCACTGCATCGATCGAATCGCCGCGGGTACATCACCGGCCGCAGCACATCGCAGCGGTCGCGAGGCGGAAACCCGAGCCAGGACACTGAGCGCCTGCTAATGAGGCCGTGATAAGCCGTCGGTGGCGAGCGCGCTGCAGGTGCTCGCGAGGGACTCCTGAGGCTCAGGAATGTAGAGAGCAAGCCAGGGACGTCGTGGTTTTCGCCGGGCTCATCCCGTGAGGCAAGGAGGGAGAGAGGACGGGTTGGGCGGGAGGCTGGCCGGCCGGCGCGGGTCTCGTCTTGAGGGAGGAAGGCTGCTGCTCGTTGGCCTTGTGGCGAAATTACACAAAGTGCATAGAAATATGTATTTATGTATGTACTTATGTACGAATACTCACATATACCCTATATATATATATATATATATATATATATATATATATATATATATATATATATATATATGTGTGTGTGTGTGTGTGTGTGTGTGTGTGTGTGTGTGTGTGTGTGTGTGTGTGTGTGTTATTATATACATACACATAAACGTATATATATATGTGTATATGTATTCACACATACATACACACACACACACATGTATATGTGTGTATGTATATATATATATATATATATATATAGATAGATAGATAGATAGATGTATAGGTGTGTATATATATATATATATATATATATATATATATATATATATATATATATATACACATATACATACATATACACATACACATGCACATACATATGTATATGTATATACATGTGTGCCTGTATGTCTGTACATGTGAAAGTAGAATTTTGTTTAAGAAAAGCAGAGCAATTAACCGAAAAGAAAGATCAGCTCCTTTACAAATACCATTTATAAACAAAAAAATGGTACAAAATTCCGTAGACTTCAGCGGTAGTTTCGGTCGCCCCTTCGAAAAACTTTCGCATTTCACCCTTCGCTGTTATTCTATCGACCGATATTATCTTATAACACCAACCGATATTATCATATAACACCAACGATAATATATATCGATACCATATTATCCACCAACCGAGATATTATCTTGGGCCCCCTGGGGGACCAACCGACCAGCCCCTTGATCCGGTGCCCAAAGCAGGGGAAATCCCGCTGCGATTCCCAACGCGAATGGATCTCGAGTTTCGCGGGGCATGGAACTTTTTTTTTCTTTTAATGGTTACTGCTGACAGGTTGATCTCTCGTTGGCAGGTAGTTGAGGGTACGAGGAAGTTATTCACATATACGCACACACGCACGCACGCACACACACACAACACACACACACACACACACACACACACACACACACACACACACACACACACACACACACACACACACACACAAACATGTATATATATGTATACACACACATATACATATATATATATATATATATATATATATATATATATATATATATATATATAAATGTATGTATGTATGTATATGTGTGTGTATAAGAGAGAGAGAGAGGCGGAGATGGTGTATACATATCTATATGAACAAGCATATAACATATATAAATCATACTATCTAGATAACTAAACGCAGACATATGAACATCCAGAGAGAAACAGCACATAACAACAGTAAATATCATGGAAGCGAGTAGATGAACACCTGAACAGTAACGGTACCGGCGCCCCCAGTCCCTCCTTTCCCCAAACCTTGGCATTTCCGTAAAGAGGTCTTCCAGAGTCCTTCTCCAGATGACCTCCTGAAGCATCCTGTTGGCCCTTCTCCTTGACTCTTGTTTCGTCCTTCGTCTCTTGTTTAGATAAATGTGAAGCTTGTTTATGCTGTTGTTTGTACAAGAGTGCTCGCGCTCTTGTGATTTGTCTGGATGTGCGATAAGGGAGTGTGGTAGTGTGTGTGTATTAGAGAGAGAGAGAGAGAGAGAGAGAGAGAGAGAGAGAGAGAGAGAGAGAGAGAGAGAGAGAGAGAGAGAGAGAGAGAGAGAGAGAGAGAGAGAGAGAGAGAAAGAAAGATAGAGGAAGATAGAGAGAGAGAGAGAAAGAGGGATGTGTGTGTGTGTGTGTGTGTGTGTGTGTGTGTGTGTGTGTGTGTGTGTGTGTGTGTGTGTGTGTGTGTGTGTGTGTGTTGTGTGTGTGAGAGAGAGAGAGAGAGAGAGAGAGAGAGAGAGAGAGAGAGAGAGAGAGAGAGAGAGAGAGAGAGAGAGAGAGAGAGAGAGAGAGAGAGAATAAGAAAGAGAAAGAGAAATAAAGTCATCAAAGAAATAATTTATCAATTCCCAACAAAAGTAACGTTAAAAGACACTTCCACCCCATCGCGCTTGTCTACCTCACTGACCAAGTTGTCAAAGAATACCTTATCTACCACGTACTTTTTAAATCAAATATATAACCATAAAAGTTGTATCATAACTGTGCGCTAACTTTTAAGACGAGAACAGGACGAAATCGTTTTATTTCCCAAGGAATTTATTACCAATTTTCTGTCATACAATAGCTATTCTAAATTACTAACTATTGTGCTGTGCAAACATTTTGACACTGGTGGTGCATTAAGGACGTAAAATATGTCTACCTATTTATACTGTCTGAGATAATGTTTAAACCCAATATAATCAAATCAAATGAACAGAAAAGAAATCTTGTTTTCTATCAAACCCAATCACACAAACATGAATCATGAAAAAACATCGATATTTCTCAACAACCGCAAATCCCCCCCCCTTCGCCCACCCCCATTTTTTTTAGAAATACAAGAAACATATCTTTTCTTTCTTTATTTTCATTCAGAACGTGTTACGGATTCTCCACGCTTGTATTTTGCAGAAGGTTTTACTGTCAGGATTCGTAGCTTGATGGGACATACCTTTCTTACGCTAAGTTAGTATATTTCGATGAAGTTTTGGGACGGAGACGGTTTCACGAAATTCGTAACGGTTATTCGTGCGTTTTTTTTATCTATCTATTTATTTATCTGTTTGCCTACATGTCCTGAATATACAGTTACGATTCTTCAGTTACTCTATTCTTTGTATCTCTTTTTTTTGTATTCTCAACTCTTCCTAAAACAGCCTTTGGTGTTTCTTTACTGAAGGAATGATATCCTTTGCATCCCTCGCAGGCCGTTTGTGATGAGAAATCTTCAAGGTAATAAAGAAACGATACAAGAAATGAGGAAAGAACAATACACGATTTACGAAAAGAAGAAGAGGAAAAAGAAAGATTTGAGTTTTTTTTCGAATCGTGTGTAAAACATTTATCCTGCATATGATCTACTGAACACAACGAACATGAGAAAAAAGACTGCTTTGAACAGTTATGCTTTGAACGGTCACATAGATTATAAAAAATAACAAAATAATGTATATGATGTTTACCACCGTTATGTTTGCATAACGGTGATAACGGTGACGAAGATGATAATGATAATGATGATAATAATGACGATGATGGTATAATGATAATGATATTGAGAGTGCTAGCCCTTGCAATAATAATACCTCTGCTAATGTTATTGACATCATAACGAATTAAGGCTTATAAATGTGAGATTTAGCCTCATGTACAAAACATCACTTTATACAAGGATAAAAAATAATAAAGAATAAAATAGTGAATGATAACTAGTTTTATCTACCAATTCCCGATTTTGCTTGTTTTTTTATTTTATTTTCGTACATATATAACCTTTTCACATGGAGCAATAACAGCAATAGGCACAAACATCCTCAAAGGGTTTTACTATTAAATGGATAACAAAATTTTCCCAGTATAAACATGGAAACCCCGGGAGGACTGGTAAGAACAGGTTTCCCGCCTAAAATGTGCCACAACCGTTTGCTGTACTAAATTCCCATTTACCGGTTACAGGCGTGTATATACCGACCATGTTATGTGTCAAAATTGTTATTTTTAAAGCGTAATGAGCATTGTTATTGATACCTGGGTGAACGAAAGGAAATGAGTCGGACTGCTAATGTGGATTCCGACAAGTTGCTACACTATGTTGCATATGTTTTCTTTATGAAAGCTCTTTTTATTTTTCTTATATTCTAGAAAACCAGTCATGAAAAAAAAACACCAGTGAGAAAGTATTCCTGGAAATGGGTGTGTGAAAATAACATAAGAATCTAAAATATTAATCGCTCGGGTTTTCAATTTAGAATTAGTTGTTCGTACTTTTTTTGGGGGGGTTGTTATAGGAAAAAATGACATTGGATGTTTCGACCTGTAAATAACGAAATTAATAATAGATGAGCAGTGGACCGGATTATCAGATTGTCCACGCGAGCATTAAACAAATAAAAAATATACCTAACTTCCCTTCATACTTAATCATTGTACAATCAATATATTGATAAGTATCTAGAAAGTGAGAATACACACACACACACACACACGTACATCCATTTCTCATATATTATATCAAACATATAATAAATCTATCCATCACCTCACCTACCTATAATTATCAATTTATACCGATCAGCATGTACGAGACACACCTAGATGCTTCTGATTTACGAGTGTGACACAAGGGTTAATTTGCCCCAGGGTAACTCCACCTCTAGCGGCCGTGCACCTCCGCGGGAATGAGGTTAATGAGGAAGTCACTCTATATTGATGGTAAGATGGCAGTAATTTTTTTTTAAGCATCATTTTTATGAGGTTGCGTTTGTCTTCTCGATAAGTTGAGTTATGATTTGGACGATAAAGGTTAAAATCAAGAGAATTGTAAATGTCGTTAGATCCTTTTTTAAATATCCTTTTCATTCTTTATTATCCGAAGTGACAGAAAGTCGATTCATTCTACATTCCACACAGAAACAAACAGACAAAGAATGAAATTGGCAACTTATCAAACTAGGACGCAAAGGATGTCAACAATCTACTTGGCCATTTGCCAGCACACAAAGTAGTAATCCATCCCACAATAAAACAACCGAAAAATGTTTTTGTTTTTCTTCTTATCTCCACGAGAATGTGCCCTTGACAACACGCACTTGAAAGCATTATCAGGCCCGGAGATGAAGTGTCCCCAAGAAATGGCAAGAACGTCTCGGGTCATTAGATCATCAATGTAATTAGCTCGTTGATCACCCTCTATCACGCGATTGGGATTTAGGAGTATGGGGCAAGGGGTAATAGGGAGGGGGTATAGGGTACTGGGTAAGGGGGAAGGAGGGGAGGGGGAAATCAGCAAAGCCTCCCGTAGTGATGTACAGAAGGCGGACAGAAGACAATAGGCTTTTGATTTGGTATCTGAAAGTCATGATACCAATAGTCACTGGGACGGATGCTGGGAAGTCCGGAGATTTCTTTCTTTTTCCTTCTTCTTTTTTCATAATTTTCTTCGTTTATTTCTTCTTACTGTTTACTTTTGATTAAGGCTTCGTTCCTTCGTTTTAAACTTTATTTTAAACTTTTTTCTTGTCTCGCTTCGTTTGGTATTTCTTTCTTATTAACGTTCTTCTTAATGGAAGCGCAGGGCTGGTTTTAAGCTTTCTTTTTTCTTCTTGTATTCCTTCGTTTGGTATTTCTTTCTTTCTTTCTTATTAATTTTCTTCTTAAGGAAAGCGCCGGACTGATTTATGAAGGCTGTATTCCAGATAAGCTTTGTCGTTACTCTTGTGTCGTTATTATGGCGTTGTTTCTATTGCGCTATTTATTTTAACTTGTTACACCTGCACCTTTATTTTATGTTTTTATGTATCTATATGCATGATGTATGTTTTCTTGTTGTTATCGTTAATTTAGTCTTCATTGGAGAATTCAGAGCATCTATATACAAGACAGACACGATCTACATCAGCGAAGGATGTAGAAGGATCATTTATCACAACTACCCCCCCCCATCCCAAGGCCACCACTCATACTCCCCTAGACTCCCCCACCTCTTGCAACCCTACCTACTCCATACTCCCCCTCCCTTATCTGATTCCCTCATACTTAACCAACGCCACTCAACCTGCTCTCTTCATACATTCCCATCCCTTACTCTTCCCTCCAACCCAGTCCCTTCCTTCCAAACCTGCCCTTAAACTGCCCTTATACCCCCTTACTCCTTCCCTCCAAACCTGCCTTATACCCCTTAACTCCTTAAACCTGCCCTTATACCCCTTACTCCTTCCCTCCCTGCCCTTATACCCCCTTACTCCTTCCCTCCAAACCTGCCCTTATACCCCCTTACTCCTTCCCTCCAAACCTGCCTTATACCCCTTACTCCTTCCTCGCCCTTAAAACCTGCCCTTATAAAAACCCTGCCCTACTTACACAGCTTATACTACACTTCACACTCAATTATCTCCAACCCTACACCTCACGTCTTCCTTACAACCTCATCCCCTTACCCTGCAACCTTACCCACCTCCTCCATTACCACTTCCCTCCAACCCTATCCCTTACCCCTTCCCTCCCATCTCTTACCCTCTCCTTCCAACCCTATACCCTTGCCGCTTCCCTCCAACCCTACCCTTCTACCCCCACACACCCTCCAGACAACCTCACCCCCCATCCCTTACCCTTTCCCCAACACCACCCTATCCCTTCCACCTTCCCGCAACTTCCCCACCTTCCCTTATACCTCCCAACTCCCCACCTTCCTCCTTCCCCCAACTCCCCCCTCCCTCCAACTCCCCCCCCCTTTCCTCCAACTCCTCCCCCCCCAACATTCCCTTATACCACCTCCCTCAACCCTCCACCCTTTCCTTAAGCCCCCCTCCCTCCCCCCCCCCCCACCCCGATTCCGACATTATTCTTGTTGCCGATTCAGTCCCGACTCCAACCCGGTTTGCCCCTGTTGACCGCAACCCATTTATTGTATTCTTGAGCGTCCGATTAAAAGCTAGTTTTTGGGTCCCTTCGATAGAGAACGGGTTTCTTCCTTTGAATTACTGCGACAGATTCATTAAAATTAGACGAGGGAGGGTATCTGATTATATGCTACGTCTCCGGACTGTCGTGCACAAGCAGTGGGGAGAGATATGGGTTGCAACGTGCAATGGAGGCTTGTTTAGGTCTGACTTGACTGATTTGTACATGTGTGTTTATGGGTGTTGTGATTTCTCATCGTTTTATCTCCTTGTGAATGCGTACTGATATCTATATTTACAACGGCATCTAGGGATTTATCCCTTCCTTCGTGTTTTTTTTTTTTATTCCCTTTGTGAGCAAGCTTGTGTGTGTGTGTGTGTGTGTGTGTGTGTGTGTGTGTGTGTGTGTGTGTGTGGTGTGTGTGTGTGTGTGTGTGTGTGTGTGTGTGCGTGCGCGTGTGCGTGTGCGTGCATATGTATATGTGCGCGTACATGTATCCCTATGTGTGTGCGGGTATGTATCGTAACTTCGCATCCTCGCCTTTTTTCTCTCCTTCAGATAACACGTACGGACGCACTAAAGTTTAAACATATTTACTTAAGAAACTCTCAGTGCTCGTGACTATTTTTCAGAACGAATGTTAATTAGTCCCTGCTTATCCAGACTAAAGAAAAAAAAAAAATTTTTTTTTAGATTTTTCTTTTCTTGTTTCGACCGTAATGTTTTTTATCATTATTTTTTTTTTTAAGAAGATAACGAATGAAATACATAACCCGAAATGCATATAAAAAAAGACCAATTTCACAAAATATTACATAAAGTTTTATTATCATTATCATTATTATCATTTTGACGCAAAATCGCTGGCCTTCGCGCTCCTCCCTAGCCTGCGATATTTAAAAATCAACTTTAACCCCTTCAAGTAAATAAAATCTTAAAAAGTTATCACAGGAATCTTGCTTACCCCGACAATTGAAAATCGTCCCCCTATTCGCCCCGCCCCGTCCACCTATTCGCCCCGCCCCGCTGTGATACTACGCATTGTTCTCGCGTTTTGTAGAAGTATTTTTTATCGCCTGCAGACTCCAAACAATTAGTTAAATGATCGTAATGGAGACGTAAAATTGGAGGTCGTGCTTGGGGCGGAAGGGTTGGCAAGCCTGCTTTGATAGCGTATATCGATAAGGTTTTTTTATTCGTTTTTTCGCTCTCTTTATTTTTCCGTGGGTTTGTTTTGTATCTTTGTGTATTTGTATATTTTTGGTATATAATATTTTGCAACTAGGATATGCAAAAAAAAATGGCTAACACAAAATCCGCAAATACAAACGCATAAACACTTACACACACACACACACACACACACACACACACACACACACACACACACACACACACACACACACACACACACACACTCAATTCACGGACGCAGAGCTGTGAACACACGTCGACACGAGACACACACACTCGAGTAACCAAGATAACAGCAAAGGAAATTTCTCCTCACAGCGAAGACGTTATCAAGATGGAAGTCGTGCGGGACAGAGGGCGGAGGAGAAGGAACCAAGAAGGAGACGCGGAAAAAGGACCAAGAGGAGAAAGAGAGAGAGAAATCCGAAGGAGAATTTAACATCTTTCCTTCCTTCCCATTTTTGAAGCAAGACGTGACTCCTCCATCTTGGTTCCTTGGGGTGTTGTGGCTCGCTGACAAGAGGCTGGGCTTCAGGAGTTATGGAAGGAGAGAGGGGATAAATAATGCAAGGAAGGGAGTGGTAGGTCTGATAAAAGGGTGCGAAGAGGAATATGGAGATGAAAGGCGTCGGTTATCAGATGAAAAAAGAAACGGACTATGTAATGAAACTATATAACCGTAAAGAGGGGTAAACAGTATAGTAATTGCAGTATACATGAATTTAAAATCGTGAATGATAAATAAATAAAAAAAATATAACAAGCCGAATAGGTATTCAACTAGAGACAATAAGAATAAACAGTGATAAAGAAAAGGAGAAAAAAAATACAGAAATCACACACTCGGGACTTCCCCAGATGAACGAAGACACAATGTCAAAAAAGGAAACGCCAACCCGGGAAAGGAGACACCGATAAATCATAGTTACGAAAAGCAGCGGCGAAGAATAAAGGTGCGTAGGGAAACGAAGCTGATTTATAATACAGCGAAGAAAAAAGGGGGCTAAGGGTCGAGGGTGAGGTGTTGCTTCGAGTTTACTGACGTTCCAATATCAATGTGTCAGATCTTCACTTTTTTATGGCTTCCGCGCGGGGGTCCTACAAGGTCCAGGTGACTATAAAGCAAGGAGGCAGCCTTCCTTGCGGGCTAACAACAGTAAAAAGAGTATCTAAAATATGAGAAAAAAACATACATCCTCCAAAGATCATAAATAGAACAATTCATGATTAATTTCTAATGATACATCTTGATACATCATACTAAAGGGAATGTCTAAAATATGAAAAAATAATAACCATATACCTTTCCTTCAAAAATCATAAATAGAACAATTCATCATTAGTTTCTCCAATCTCCAAATATCTGCCCAAAGTGTCAGTGACAAGGACCGCTAACGGATACCGAGGAATCTGGTTTTACATTCTATTAAAACGTATGCAACCGTTGTAGCGGTTGTGATCTGGAGATGGAGTCGTTCAGGGTCGTCGTGTGAAGCATACAGGAGCACTGGATTACCGTTGCTTCAGAGAGAGAGAGAGAGAGAGAGAGAGAGAGAGAGAGAGAAGAGAGAGAAGAGAGAGAGAGAGAGAGAGAGAGAGAGAGAGAGAGAGAGAGAGAGAGAGAGAGAGGAGAGGGAGGGAGAGGGAGAGAGAGAGAGAGAGAGAGAGAGAGAGAGGAGAGAGAGAGAGAGAGAGAGAGAGAGAGAGAGAGAGAGGAGAGAGAGAGAGAGAGAGGAGAGAGGGAGAGGGAGAGATGGGAGAGAGGGAGAGTGGGGAGGAGAGAGAGAGAGAGAGAGGGAGAGAGAGGGAGAGGGAGAGGGAGTGAGAGAGAGAGAGAGAGAGAGAGAGAGAGAGAGAGAGAGAGAGAGAGAGAGAGAGAGAGAGAGAGAGAGAGAGAGAGAGAGAGAGAGAGAGAGAGGAGAGAGAGAGAGAGAGAGAGGAGAGAGAGAGGAGAGAGAGAGAGAGAGAGAGAGAGAGAGAGAGAGAGAGAGAGAGAGAGAGACGAGATGAGAAAGAGAGACCTGAAGTGAATTCGTAATGTGAAAGTGAAGTCCTGAACTGTATTGAACCTAGAGTTCTATTTTTTCTTCTCTAAGTTACACCTGTGAGGGAATTCATTGTGGAAGAAATGTTCTGATTTGTATTGAATGTCGAAATTGAAACGGTTTATCAACATTCATGTTTCGGGAGTGGGAATCTAAAGTGTTTTCTTATATAACTTTCTCTTCAAATTACACCTATAGAAAAGTCATGGCGAAAGTATCCTGAATCGAAACGTCATTCGTCGAATTTCTGTGTATTTTTTTTTCTTGATAACGGGATCGTCTTGTTATTAAACATATTTGCATCCGGGGGTGTGGCTCAAGGCTAAATAATCGTCTCTATTGCAATCAGAAACAAAAGGGCTTTGATAATGCTATTGAATAAACATTTCCAGTTGAATATTTCTTCTGGATAATAATTAGTACATTAGATTAAATAATCATTTGCAGTAACTACACGTGGTTAGTGTCTGTATGCGCATGTAAGACAAAGATGCATTTCTTACGCCTTTTTGTGTATACAGGTGTGTGTGTGTGCTTGTGTGTGTGTGTGTGTGTGTGTGTGTGTGGTGTGTGTGTGTGTGTGTGTGTGTGTGTGTGTGTGTGTGTGTGTGTGTGTGTGTGTGTGTGTGTGTGTGTGTGGTGTGTGTTGCGTGCGTGTGCGTGTGCGTGTGCGTGTGCGTGTGCGTGTGCGTGTGCTTGTGTGTGTAGAGGAGTAAACGCGAAATCTTCCTTTAGAAACAAACTAATACAAAAAAAAAAAATCAAAGACTATGACTATTACAAAACCGACAGCCTCCCTCCAACACCCGACCCCGCACACAAAGTCACAAGCAGCTCATTACAGATCCCAGACAACATCTCACACACTCTACCTAAAGCGTTGGCGCCATTACCCGAACAGTTCCAACCAGACGGACGAGCCGGTGTCTGCAGCGTCCAATCTAGACGACAAAGAGCGGACAAGCAAGCTGTTATCCTTACGTGCCGGCGGAGCGAGAAGGATAGCCCTGCGGACGCCCCCGGGAGAGCGCCGTATGAGGGTTACTATCGCTGGTCTCGCTGCTCACGACGCGACGCCGAGGGAGAACGATTGCTTGCTGACTGGCGGAGGACAACACGCGCGGAGAGCGAGAGGAAAACAACGTCTTCCGTTTATGTTTCTTTTCTCTCTCTCTTTTTGTATCCTTTTTTCATTTTCTCTTTGTTTGTCTCTGTCTCTTTCTGTCTGATAGGATATCGATATTTTCTTAAAACACAACAGAAGCTCCTGACAACTATCGGGAAAAAATTGTCCGTTTTCTGTCTCGCATCTTTATGTATTTCTCAAACCTCTTTTTTCTCTCTCCTAATATCCAAAGCAATTTCCCCATTTTTCGAAAGTCATTTCCTTCCTCCCCGCCCCCCTTTTTAATGAATGTATATATTTTTTTCAGAAAAAAGCCCGCACTGGTATGTGCTTCGTGTACATGTTAACAAGGTGTCAGCCAGTTGCCTCGCCTTTTCTACGGGCGTTGATATTGCACCTGCCCTCGCGTGTGATTGACAGGTGGCAGATAACATTCTTGCAGAAAATGATTTGTCGGCCTGATAAAATAAATATTGCATAGCGATACAACGCACCCTGATCTTAAAAGGGCAGGCTGCGGGTGTGGGGTGGGGGCGGCGGGGAGGGGGGGGGTAGGAGCAACGTGTGGAAAACCATGTTGAACAAGGATTGCAAATGATCCTGGTACGCATTTTTGAATTTTGAATTTGGATCCGGTGATGTTAGTGGTTGTAAGAGTTTGTAACGCATCATGTACTAAATCTATAAGAGAATTAATGGCGATCATGACACTGAAAATACTTGTTGAATTAAATCATTGTTCATAATTTACTTTACATTATGTTGGTGACACTACGGTTACTGATAACAATAACAATTACAGAAATTGCGCTTATCCAGATAATGATATATAAATGATTACAAGAATACACAATGCTCCTAAATGAAAACTCCATAAACCTGACAAGAATATAGTGCTTGCATATGTTATATGCGTACATGTGTGCGTTTGTGTGTGTGTGTGTGTGTGTGTGTGTGTGTGTGTGTGTGTGTGTGTGTGTGTGTGTGTGTGTGTGTGTGTGTGTGTGTGTGTGTGTGTGTGTGTGTACTGTATATTTTCTCTTTTCTTTTTTTCCTTTTTTCTTTTATTCTTTTCTTTTCCCTTTTTTTTTTTCCGCGTTACCATTCTCACAGTATAACCCCCCCCCTCCCACGCTACCCTTTACGAACACCCGAAGACCCGCGCTCCCATAATTGATTTCGAGCTTCATTAGCCCATAAAACTTCAAAGGCGCAGCGACGGGGCGCGACTGACACGACGCAAAACGGTCCAGAAACGGGGAAGACCGGGCCACACGCCGCCCCGGAAGACCGAAGACCGAAGACCCGAGACCATAATTCATACGGTGATGGGGCGATCGCTCAGCCTTAATTCATTGTGTTATGAAAGTCGCCCTTGACGAGGCCCCCCGCTGCGTGGATATAATGGCGTCGAGAAAGCCCAAATTGGGGGGGAAAGGAAGGTCGGATTTTGAGAGGAGCTTCTTGGTATTATTGTTTGTTTCCTTGTTTGCGTTTATTCTTGCCTTTGTTTTTGTTTTTGTGATATTGTATATGGTTTGAGAGAAGCTTCGGCATTGCTTAAAATTTCTATATTTTCTTCTAAGCCTTAAAAAGCCGATTTTAGATATATTTCTTAAATATTATATATAAAAAGTTAACAACAAGTAATGATAACAAGTAATGATAAGAAAAAAAGAGCAAGCTTCGTATATATTACTTAAACATCCCACGTAGAAAAATGATTAATGAAGAAAAAAAAAAACTTAAATTCCCTCCAGGATCTTTCCCTTTGACCTGTAAATCATACCCACTAATTTGCACTCGCACAGACGAAGCGGGTGAGAGAGGGTTAAGGAGTTGCAACCTACTTTACATCTCGATCCAGCGCTTGCATCTTGCACTTGCACGCACTCAGGCTGGACACACTCGTCCCATTAAGCCGCGATGCAGGTGTCGAGTCTCACAAGTACGTTCAGGCGGGAGGTACACGTCGCTTGACAATGGCCGGGTTGACACGGGCGCAAATGAGGCGTGTCATGTCATGCCTGGGGCCCCTTTTTCCTCCCCATGACATCCTTATAGCGAGACAATTCACATTTTCTTTCTTTTTTTCCTTCTTGTTCTTTATTCTCTTATTATGCGTATCATCTCCCGTCTTTCTTTCCCGCGTCCTGTGATTATGGACGTGGCGGCGGGCGGCCTCTGTGAATTATACGTTAGCGGGCGGCCTCGAGGTGTTACCGGTAAGCAAGGGCGCTTGGTTTTGGGGAGCGACTATGAGAGCTGATAGAGAGGAAGGAGGAGGGGGAGAGGAGTGGGAGAGGGGAGGGAGTGGAGAGGAGGAAGGAGGGAGTGGAGAGGGAGGAAGAGGGAGTGGAGAGAGGAAGAGAGGGGGAAGGAGGAAGGAAGGAAGGGAAGGGAGGAGTTGAGGAAGGGAGAAGCAGAAAAAGCGAGATATATAGAGATTAATAGAAAAGAAAGAGAGAGAGGGGAGGGAGGGAGGGAGGGAGGAGGGAGGGAGGGAGGGAGGGAGCTAGAGAGGAAGAAGAGAAGAGAGAGAGAGAGAAGAGAGAGAAGAGAGAGAGAGAGAGGAGAGAGAGAGAGAGAGAAGAGAAGAGAGAGGAGAGAGAGAGAGAGAGAGAGAGAGAGAGAGAGAGAGAGAAGAGAGAGAGAGAGAGAGGAGAAAAGAGAGAATTAAGATTATTGAACCAACAAGTCGGGAAACGAGCACAAAGGTTCTTGATGCTAAAAAAAGGAGGAAGGGAGGCAAACAAAAAGCAGAAAAAAAAACTGGAAGGGAGAGATCCCGCTACAGGACTGCATCAGAAAGCTGAGAAGCATATAATTACACGATTACAAGGTGCTCAAGGTGTCGGGAGATACCTACTTAACCGAGGGTGAGATGCCAAGGGTGAGACGCAAGGGTGAGACGCCAAGGGTGAGACGCAAGGATGAGATGCAGGAGACGCCAAGGATGAGACGTCAAGGATAAGATGCCAAGTATGAGACTCCAAGGGTGAGATACCAAGGATGAGACGCCAAGGGTGAGACGAACGGGTGAGCAAGGGTTCAGACTGAGACAGCGAGGATAAAGCAGTGAATGAGACACTCAAGTGAAGAGATAGGACGATATCTGGTCTTAATTAATCGCCATGATAAAGAGGAGGAGAGACAACAGCGCGTGTTTATGAATTCAGATCATGGAACTGAAAAATCATCGAGTAGGACCGCCATTAATCCCGCCCGCTTTGACAATTGTTCCTCCTTCACGCGCCGTCGCCCTCGCCCTCGTTCTCCGCCCGCCCTTTTTATCATCCTTCCCAATGCCTTCTCTGATCCTATATTACCATTATTATCATTATTTGTAGTAGTATCATTATTATCATCCCCATTACCATTATTATCATTATCATTATTATTATTATTATGGTTATCCTTTATCTCCTACTTGTTCTTATTTTTATTCTTATTGTCCTTCATCTTCGTCTTCTACGTCTTATCTATCACATCCTTGTTATCGCCAAGCTGTTTCTTTTACTCAGTTATTCTTCTATCGTCTCCGACCTCTTTTTTTCTCTCCTTCGTCAATCCCCATTCCTGTTTCACGTACCCCCCCCCCCCTCCCCCAGTACACCAACGGCCCCACCCACGCCCCTCCACCCCCAGCTACAACACCCACTGTCACACCGGCCTTCGAAACTGTCTTTACCGTAACGCAATGGACAAGCCACGGTCCTTGGACATGTTACGACATGTTATCACGATGCATGATCTTGGGGGGGGGGGGTAAAGGGTCAGGGGGAGAACCTGGGGGAGGAGAGGAGGATATAAGAAGGATGGAGGAGAGAGAATGAAAGGGATTGGGTAAGAACAAAGCAAGCGGGAACGAAGGAATGAGCAGGAGTCGATAAGAACATAAAGAGGAAGAAGGACGGGAATAAGAAGGGAAGGGAGGAACGGAGAGAAGAGGAGAGCTGGAGGAATGAAGGCGGGGAGGTTCTCAACAGAGTCCAAAGGGCATGTCGAAGTCGCAATATTTTTTTTTACTCCTTGATTTAACGACTTTGTCTGTGCAGCGAAAAGAGAAAGATGTCTCCTGCATGTCGCTCGAAAGGAACAAATGAGCGTGTGATACATTTATTATTACCAATGATCTGAACACTTGACCTCGCTTTTAATAACATTATCATATTTTTCATCATACACTATCTTATATGAATATACTAATTTACATACTCAAAAAAAAAATATTTTCCGCTATAAGTCTCTACATATAACGTAGTTGCATAAATTTGTCCACTTGCCCCCCTTGGTTAGGCACCATTCAGAGTACTAAGTAGCAGGATCAGGTCCCCCGGGGATGAGGGTTATCAGGGGGGTGAGTTGTGTCATGTGCAACGCAGGGGGCTTGACGAATGGGGTACCAGGGGCGACCGGATAGTGTGACGTGACTGATTGCACTCTTTTTCACTTTTTTTTCTTCCCACTCTCCATCCGTTTATTAGGGGTTTTTCAATCCGTCATTTTCTGGGTGTTATTATGTATTTTTGTACATCCGTCATTTTTCCTTTTTTGTCTTTCTTCTCTCCATCCGTTTATTGGGGGTGATTACATTTTTCTGTTATTATGTACTTTTGTAGTAACTTTTCTTTGTCTTCCGTCTCTCTCTCCGTTTATTGGGGGCGTTTACATTTTTCTGGATGTTATTATGTACGTTTGTAAGTGTATGGGTGGGTGTATGAAATGTTTCGGTTTGCCTGTCTGTCCCTCTCTTTCTGGATGCATGTATGGGTTTATATATGCGGGTATGTATGTATGTATACATGTATATACGTATGTGCGTATTTATGTATGTAAGTGCATATGTATGTATGTATATACGTAGCTATGTATACAGTATACGTATGTATATAGTATGCATATGTATCAGGGTATCTATATATCTATCTGTCTACCTTTCTATCTATACTTGTCTGTATGTATACATATGGATACACAAGACAATCACCATGTACACATATATAAATATAAATGTATATATATAAATATATATATATATATATATATATATATATATATATATATATATATATATATATATATATTATATATATATATTATATATATATATATATATATATATATATATATATATATGTGTGTGTGTGTGTGTGTGTGTGTGTGTGTGTGTGTGTGTGTGTGTGTGTGTGTGTGTGTGTGTGTGTGTGTGTGTGTGTGTGTGCGTGTCTATTCATTTAGGCAGACCTTAAGATAATTCCGAAGGAGATCAGGAAGTAACGGAGGCAACGGAGCTGGGTCATCCAAATGACTGTTTTTGCCATTTGGTAAATAAGGTCAAACCAGTTCAAGAGCACACAAGGTCATGCAATTGCTCCAAGCGCGTATAAACCATAAAGACATCTGACCTTGTTTCAGAGGTTTAGAAATCAGTCGTAATCGTATCTACCAAATACAAAAGAATAAAAAAATATATATTACGTAGAAAAAAGACAAACAAACAAACCAATACAATTTAGTGATACATATGCAAATGCCAAGTTGAGAAGAATACTAATCGTACGACTGAGCTCAAGCGATTTTCCTCGACCGAGAGAGCGATATATTCCCCAAAAATCCGATATCTCTTCGTTCAAAGTCCTTCTTCGGCGCGGATTCCTTTTAATCTAACCGTGAATTACGGCCCTGCACGAGGTATAAGACCCGAGAGCCTGATAATTTCGCACAGCCCTTGATAAATGCCCGGAAGACGGCGGTATCGCGCGAACACAATGCTATCCTTAGTCTCCTTTACTTACAGGACGAGGGTAATGATGCTCGTCTGGCGGTCGTATTTCATCCCATTATTTACGCAAAGGGGGTTACCTGTCCTTCCTTCTAGCCTCGTCCGCTAAACATATTTACTATCACGTGCGAGAGAATAGATGTTCCGTTTCTTTCCTGATGTATTTTTTTATTATTATTATTTACATTTTGTCTTTGATTATCTAGAGTTTATAATAGCAACAATCATTATGCGAGAACGGAATGTATCAGCCCTGTGTGCTTCTGTTTGTGATTTTATGTTTTTATTGCACACATTTTAATCTTTATTGCCTAAGAGTAAAATTATACCGCTTTGTATGGCTTTACGAATAAACATTTGAATTCGAATTGAACGTCGCTGTGCCAGGCTGACCATGTGCGTTGGCAAGCCTGCTCCAACGGCTGCCGACACGAGACACCCGCGACCGCAAGGTTAATAGGATCGCGGCCGTTTTTAAAGTCCGGCGATCATTTATATGCACACGCGAGCTACACGTTCGCAAAGTTGTTCTTTACTCCGTCCACTCTACTGGTACTCCGGAATGTTAAAAGAGCGCGCCTGCTAAAAGGTGGTTTAGTACCAAGATGGCGGCGAGGGATTGTTGCATCATCCGTTCGTATCTCCGACAAGAACTAAATGGAAAAGAGATTTAGGGAAGCGAGAGAACACGCACACGCGCTTCGGCAAACCACATCGAAAATACATATAACGTCTCTCGGCTGTTAACCTTATCGGAAGTGCATCTTAGGAGTCGCGTAACGCCGAAAAGAGGATCAAACATAACGATAAGTCAAGCAAAACGACTGTATCTGGACACCAACGATAATGAAAAACTGTCCCTATAGCTATAATCTACCTGATGCCCCTCCCCCTTTTTTACATAACGAAGCTCACAATCTCGTCGCGGACTTGACGAAAGGGCGCGAAGACAAGGTGTGAAAAGACGCGTATCACTGACGCAACGTGGCGTTAGGTTAGACGTCGAGAAAACGGAGTCCGAAGGGGGAAGGGAAAGGGGGGGATGAGGGTACGCTAACAAATCTTTTTTCTCTTCTTATCTACAGGTAAAGGAAGGGAGGTAGGTATAATTAGATAATCGACGTGGAAGATCTGCTCGATTATTCTCTAGATTAGAATGATAGCTGATAACTTGATCACCGTGTTTCTCTTTGCACTTTATTGTTTACATCGCCGAATTAATTCATGGTTTGCCCTGAATGCATATTTATGCAAATTCTAAAGCAACAACTTGTTTTGGCTGAACCATGTTGTACAACTCACATTTATGGTTAAACAATGATGCTTAAAAATGAAAACAAGCATTTCGTTTAATAGAACCAAAATTAAGCATATACGCTATATTCTCATTTAAAATATTCATGATCCTGACAGCTCGAGAGATTATCCTCATACAGGCAAGGATTATGATAAATGAAAGTAAACAGACAAAGTAAACTGTATTAAGGACAAAGCACACAAAGTTCTATGGGAAAATAACTGGAAGACGATAAACACACAAACAATATTAACTAAACACGCTGAGGCGACCGCGACGTGGTCTGGGTAACCGAGCCTTATTATAAAGGTACCAGCACAGTGGTAGGAGTCCAGGCGAATCTTATGACTCGAACTTGGTATGAGCTGCTGTGCCTACAATTATCTTCCCTTGTTGGTCAATGCCGTGACACCGCTGATGGTATCTGCGGCCGGGTATGACTCATGACTGTGTCTAGCTTCATTTTGTGACTCAAAGGGTGAGTCATTTCGGTTCTTGTTAATTTCCATTTTTGTTTTCGAGTTGTTAGGTTTATTTGAGTGGTTTCCGATAAAAAAAAAAAAACTTCTTTTACGACTTTTCTCTTTCTCTACATATCATTCTTGCTTTCCCCTTCGCTTCTATTCATTTATCGATATTGTTCTTCGTCCTCCTTTCGCGACCAGAATATCCAGTCCGTCTAGTCCGCATTTCCCCCCTCCTCTAAATCATTCATATCTCCCTTCCTCGTCCTCCTCCCTTCGCCTCTCCCTTCCCTGTGACCCAGAACCAAATAGCTGGTCAGTGACCTGGACTGAGCTCGGCGCTGACCGACCGGGACTCGCCGCATCGCACTACCTGACTGGTTCCACGTATCTTGATTCTCTCCTCACTTTTTTTCCTCTTTCTAACTCTTCATATCGCGCATAATTCACACAGTTTAATGGTGGTATTATTCATGCTGCTTACCAACCGCACCTTAAGACTTTTAATAGGTTACGCAATTGTGTTTGGTTTTCTTTTTTCTTTTTGTTCCCTTTTTTTGCAGCCTTTGGATTTCCCGCGTTTTTTTCTTCTTCTCCTCTTTCTCTCTTTTACCGTAAGACCAATCAGAACCCCTCTCACATCCCTCGCCCCCGCCCCCCATTTGCCCCCATAACGCCTCACCCAATAGCCCTCGAGAGGCGCGCGGTGCCACCCCCTAACCTTAAATACGATTGGCCTGAGAACGGGCGCCGAAGCAGCCGGCCGCCATTTTCTTTTCTCCTGAGAGAGTCGGCGAGAGCCCCCCGACGCGAGAATGACTCCTCTGGGGGGAGGCTTCTGGCGCATTTCTCTGGCGGGAGGCTTTGCATTGTGTTGCGCCGCGCCCCCGGAACCCTAGTTTTGACACGGCCTCCTCTCTCCCGCCTCTCCTTCCCCTACCGCTAGCCCCCCCCCCCTTCTCGGAGGTGGTTCTAGTAGAGGAACGGGTCGTAACCTGTTTTATATAAATAGCAGGCCAGGGTCCCATGACTGCTCTCCTTCCCCTCTCTCCTCTCTTTTCTTTCTTTCCTTTCCCTCATCCTTTTTCCTTCTCTTTTTTTTCGTTCCTCTGCTTTCTGCTCCCTCATCGCTCATCCTTCTTTCTTCTCTCTCACCCTTTTTATCGCCTTCCTCCTTGTGCCCCCCCCCACTTCTCTGTGCCTGTAACCCTACTACTCTTTCCCTTCCTTCCCCCCGCCCACGGCCCTCCGCCTGCAGACTGCCACGCCCTCTGCCCACGTGGCCTTTCATCAACAACCTCGAGTCTCCTTCTGAGGCTGAAGCACCCTCGCACACCGTTGGTATGTCAACACGGATTCTATTTTATGGAGTTCCAAGAGCCTATCATGATCCTGAGATATCATTTAGCATACGTGATGTATATATTTTTTGTTATTTTACTTGATGTACATATACTTTGCTCTATTACTTTTTTGTGAGCTTGCGAAGGGGACGGGGGGGGGGAGCGAAGGGGCAAAGTGGCTATCATTCCATATGTGGAACCGAAGTGCTTTATCATTATCATGTACCATCCAATCAAAGGAATTACTCTGATCAACGGTATAAAAAGGTTTTTCATTTTCTCTTATAATAAGCTCACCGACAGATGGAGACCGAAAATATGAGCAACCAGCAAAGACGGCAAAATGACCACCGAAAGAGAACACCAAAATACCCAATAAACAAAAGAAAAGGCCAAAAATGCTCGAGAGAGGAATAAAAAAAATCCGACAAACAAACGTACAAAAAGACGACTTAAATGACCACCGAAAGAAAACACAAATCAAAGAAAAAAAAACAAAAATACCCAAGCAAGGAATCCAAACCAAAAACACCAACAAACAAATCCACAAAAAAGAGAAAGAAATAGAACACCAATATACCCAATAAAGACCGAACACATGACAAAAAAAAACACCCTATATCAAGAGTCCCTGTAGAGAA
>NW_020868980.1:736904-746904 GCF_003789085.1 Penaeus vannamei | reverse complement strand
CTTCCCTTTAATTGCATCCCCTCCTCTTCTTCCCCATCTCCCCTTTTCTCTCCCCTCTCCCCCTTCCCCTCCCCCCATCTCGACCTTTGCTGCCCGGCTTTCCCATCGCCAGGGGAGGGGGGGGGTATGAGAAGTAGGGTGGAGGGGCGTCCTACATACCAATAACAAGTCACTGGTCATTTTTGTGCCCGACTTGAAGGCGCCCTATATTCTGTCATGACACCTGAAAGCCATCTTCTCTTCGTCGCTTCTTCTCTTCCTTTTCTTATTTCTTTTCTTCGTTCTTCATCTTTTACGTCCCTTTTTCCTCTTTACGGAATGCCCTTCATCCTTCTTATTCATCGTAGTAGATGGCATTTAAAGATCCATGGAAGTGCGTATGTGAATATTACATCAGAAAAGAATATTTAAACGAAAACTTCAAGTTTTATCGAGATGTACACAAAACAAATAAATAAAAATGAATAATAATTATAATAAATAAATAGCAAAAATAGATAAATAAAATAATTGGAAAGATACATCAGGTTTCCTCGAGGCCGAATCCAAGATGGCTGCCTAGAGGGGAAGGAGGAAGGAATGGACACGAAGAAGTAGTTCCAAGACATGGAGGAGGGTGTGTGAGGGGGGGGGGGAGGGGCTACGCTATGTTGGGCGGTTCTGGGGAAGGTCAGGGAGGCGTAAGGGAGGGGAGGGAGAGGCGAAGGAGCGGTGAGCGAGAGGTGAGGGAGAGGGAAGGGAAGGAGGGGGAGAAAGGAGGGCGATGGAGAAGGGGTTGAACGGGGGGAGGGGGGGTAGAAACTTCTTGGGCGAGGCACTTAATTGTAGAAGGAGAGCGAGAAAAAACTACTGAAAAGTGGTTCCGAGGGAGAAGGGGGGGAGGAGGGAAGGGGAAGGCGAGAGGTGGGTCTCGTAAGTGGGCTTCGGTGTTTTTGCATATCCGAGTGGGTTTGTGTTGCTTGATACTGTATTGCTCAGGCGTCGCGTCCGTATTTCGTAAGCGTCGAGCTGTGCTATGGACACTTCCCTTCCAGATAAGGAGGCATGTTTCCCTGGCTTACATCACGGTTAAATCATTTTAAATTTTGAATTCAAACGTCGCGCCATCTGTAACGCCTTTCCGCATGCTCCAAAATTGGCGCGTAACCCTATGATATTTTCCCGCTAACAGCCTTCCTTCTCTATACCTACTTTCCTTTTACTAACTGGTCGCACTTCTTGCTTGCAAAGACCATGGCCACCTGTCCTTCGCCACATGCGAGTGTTTGTCTACTTATTTGCAACGAGGAGGAAAAAAACTCGTTCCACTAAATCTAATGACCACTAATTTGCTGCCTTTAATTACAGAGCAACTAATAATAACGACCTTTACGTTCTACTACTCTAATTTACACTCACTGTTCTTCACAAAAGCGCTCTTCCTCTCCGATTAGCCTCCCATAAACACTCACCTGCAGAATGCGACCTCCGACCCCTACGTGATCCAAACATACGAATAAGGAAGATGAAACCGGCTCTAATCCCATAAGCACATTCCCCCGAGGAACCGTAGAATTATACCAACCGGCCGATTCTTCGCGACTTGCAAGGATATGGGTAGTTTTTCTTCTAAATTCTCGTAAAGTTACTATTTCTCTTTTCTCAGGGTTATTTTCCATTTGTTCGGAGTTACCAAAACAATCCTAGAGATTACTCCCCCCCCCCAAAAAAAATAATAATAAATAAAAAATAATAATGATAATAAAAATAAATAAATAAATAAAATCCAAGGGTTACTATACATCTCGCTAGGGGATCCCAAAAATCAAGTTTTATCAAATACTATCAAGTATACACAAAAGAGGAAAGAAAATTTTTTTTTACCTCGCATTAATCCAAAATTACAACCATCATCATAAAAATTCCCAGTGATACAAAAAAAATCACAAAATTCTAAAAAAATTACCCCAAGCTCACGACCGACTCCCTGTCCGCAGTTGCACGGGATGGGCGTGCTCACTCCGCCCGTAGAACACAACTTCTTATCATCCGCACTCCGAAAATGGTGACTCAGTGGAACCAGCGGAAACTTCCTCGACATGTTTGGAACTTGTCCTTGACCTTTATATTCATCTTTTTTTTTTTCTTCTTTTATCAAACAGAAGTGACTTAAGGCTTTTTGTGTTGGATTTCCGCATTTCATCTTGATCAATGTTGACTTTTTTGCACGATAGCAGTTTCTTTCCAATAGCTCCTTCAGATTAGAATTGGAAATGAATGCATTCACACACACACAAATACGATTCCGTGTGTGTACATGCATTAATATACTCACAGATTGTGTGTTCTTCCGTGTAAGTTGAAGATTCTTTTAACGTCGATAATATTTTCATACGTCACTGATAAAAAAAATTCGGTTCATACTTTAAAGGATAATTTGTGATATTTGAGTGTACCTGTGTGTGTGTGTGTGTGTGTGTGTGTGTGTGTGTGTGTGTGTGTGTGTGTGTGTGTGTGTGTGTGTGTGTGTGTGTGTGTGTGTGTGTGTGTGTGTGTGTGTGTGTGTGCTTAAATGTTAACAGAAATGCCTGTCCTTAACTGTGTTGCGTGTAGACTCCAAGTGCTCTTCCTTTACAGTCAGCCAGATGCGCAGATATGCATGCAAATCCGAGGCAGCATTATATGCATAGTGCGATAGAGGCTGCAAGCAAGTACTCTCGCATCGCCTTTATTTATGGTCGATGGTCACGTGATTCCTATGTCCTTTTGTGGTTTTTATCTCCCCTTACTCTACTTCTCTCTTTCGTACTCTTCTCCTTTCTCATCCCTCTCTCTCTCTCTCTTTCTCTATTTCTAATCCCTCTCTCTCTTCCCCTTCCTCCCTCTCCTCTGAAAGGTCGTCTGCGTAAAAATTTCCTTTGCGGAATTTTCCTCATTTCTG
The DNA here is from genome assembly GCF_003789085.1 of Penaeus vannamei. Classification (NCBI taxonomy): domain Eukaryota; kingdom Metazoa; phylum Arthropoda; class Malacostraca; order Decapoda; family Penaeidae; genus Penaeus; species Penaeus vannamei. The sequence goes on along the minus strand of NW_020868980.1, from coordinate 743,984 downwards.
TTATATCAAGTTTTGTCATCACCAATGTCCATTTTTGTAATGTTTTTGCTGCCGGGTTTAGTATCATCATAGCATGTTGACGTGTAATGCTTTGCTTTTCTTGCAATGTTTTTTTTTATTTTTTGTTGAATCAGCTGTTTATTTTTCTTCGATTATGTTCTTGTCTATTGAACATTTCATTCCATTTTTTCTAAGGTGAGATTTCAATGTTGAGATTTTAATGTTGTATCAAATCATTCAAATAAATAAATCGAATTAACATATCACACATTCTTCTTATTTCTTCTTCTCTCTTTTCACCCGGTTCATTCTGGATATTTCCTCTTTTTTTTACTTTCTTTATACGATCTTCTTTTTTAACAGAATACCAGGAGCTATTATGACGTCACTGTTTTGTGCTTGCGTCACCCCCCTGCGGGTATATGCAGGGGGGGGGGGTAGACGGGGGATTGGGTTCTAGAGAGGATGGGGGTATTGGGGACTGGGGTGGGGAAAGAAGACTGGATTGGATGAGGGACTGGGGAATGGGGAGGGGAGAGGATGGTAGGGGAGGGAAGGGAAAGAGGGAGGAGAGGAGGAGAGGAAGAGAGGAGGAGGAGAGGAGGAGGAGGAGGAGGAGGAGAGAAGAAGAAGAAGAAGAAGAAGAAGAAGAAGAAGAAGAAGAGAAGAAGAAGAAGAAGAAGAAGAAGAAGAAGAAGAAGAAGAAGAGAAGAAGAGAGGAGGAGGAGGAGGAGGAGGAGGGGTTGAGGATTGGGGACTGGGGTGGACGGACGTTGGGGAATCGGGGGAAGGGGGAATAAATCTGGAAGATTAAGAGAGGGTGACGTTAGATCACATCACTTTGACGTTTTAATTTACAAGATGAAATGTTCTCTTTCGCTGGCGCTTGAAGGGCGGTGACGAGAGATAAATAAGTGTATCATTATCTTTTTAATTGACGTCGTCATTAATATCGATCTCGGCAGATGATGTGTCTATAAAGGCTTTTATCGATTGTGCTCTTGTTTTCATATCATTTTCTTTCATCAAATTAATGTTATTTCTTACTTGATTAACATGAGCTTCAAAACACGACTGTTTGTGGGAGTGACAAACACATATTCGTCTCAACACCTTATATTAGTTTTGCAGTCACCGAAGTCGGCAGCACTAACAAAAAATATCTACATGTGTGTACAGCGTGTGTGAGTGCGTATTTGTATATGTGTATACATATACATATATATGTGTATATTTGTGTGTGTATATATATACATGTATGTATGTGTCTGTGTGTAGGATTGCATGTATGTATACATGTGTGTGAAAAATGTATGTATATGCATGTATGTATGTATCCATGTATATATGTATGTATGTATGTATGTATATGCATATATGTATGTATCCATGTATATGTGTATGCATGTATGTATTTATATGTATGTATGTATGTTTGTGTTTGTATTTACGTATGTATGCATGTATGTATGTGTATGCATGCATGTATGTATGAATGCATGTTTACGTGTGTGTGTGTGTGTGTGTGTGTGTGTGTGTGTGTGTGTGTGTGTGTGTGTGTGTGTGTGTGTGTGTGTGTGTGTGTGTGTGTGGTGTGTGTGTGCGTGTGTGTGCGCGTGCGTGTGTGTAAAGGATTATCCAATGGCTTGCAACCTTATTGTGTCATTGTTCCTAAAATGTTTCTCCGTCGTGTATGTGTCTCGGGGCCAAGATGAAACAGCCCCCTTTGTCCCTGGACAATGCCTCCCCCCCCCCCGTGCCCTCCCTCTAATCTTCGTACTCTGAGATAAGTACAGCCTCCTGGTATCTACTTTTTATGAGGTTGTTATTCCATCTCCAAGGGGCAGTCGGTGTCAAGGGGTCAGACGAAGCTATGACAATCGTCCCATAACGACCAAAGTTCCCATACTAACGTGTAGGAGGATGAGCCTTCGTCCCGTGGCTACGTGAGGCCTACACGAGGTGCCCGACACGAGGGTATTTGGTATGCATGACACTGGGGAGGGACTCGCTCGGGCAGAGTCCTGATAGCGAGCCTCCGACGAAGACTCCTCGGTCGCCAGCCTGTTTTCTTAGCAAACGCAGCGACCGGATTGAGCAGGATTCTGTACAAATAGAAGCATTCAACTCCTTTCGGTTCTGGAAGGGGATAGAGTTAGATGCGCCGTTAATGAAGCCGGGCACGTAAGACCCCCTGTAAAAATGGCGACAATGGCACGGTGACGCGTGGAAAAATGATTGACTATTGTTTGTGCACCTGAATGTCCGAGTTTTAAATGGTGGCTCGCCTTTTGCTGCTTATTGAATTTCGTATCAGTATTCTTTTTTTTTTTGTTGCTTCCTCTTTGTGTTCTGTCTACACACACACACACACACACACACACACACACACACACACACACACACACACACACACACACACACACACACACACGTACACGTACACACACACACACACACACACACACACACACACATACACACACACACACGCACAAACACACACACAGCCGTACACAAAGTCACACAGACACGCACACACCAAAGAAGTATCTCGACCTCCAGCCTCAGCCAGCAAGTAAATCGGGCAAGATGACTCTACAGTTCAGCTGGTAAACAGTCTGCCAGATTTTACTTCTATCCATTTTCAGTTAGTAAACAGTATGCATTTGTTTTCTTCTTTTTTTAACTGCACGGAACGCGAAGGAGGGGGTCACTTGAGTCCGTCCTTAAGGATGAATATTAACAGTAATTATTATGGAAAGATGGCCCTTGGAGACGAAGTATTTCCTGAACACCGCCCCCTTCCTCCCTTCTCCCCCTCCCCCATCCCACCTCGTCTGACCTACCATGGCCGGCCCTGCGCTAGCCTGTCGGGGCGTATTCTAACCTACTTCCAGCGGGTCGAGTGGGCGGTCTTGCAGAGCCACTCCCATCTCCTGCCGTTCGAACTGCCTCCCTCCGCCTCTCCTCGCTTCCCTTTGCCCGTCCCACCGCCCCTTCTTCCCTTCCTAATCCACTCCTTTCCTCCGCCTCCTCCTCCTTGTCTTTCTATTCTGCTCCTTCTCTTCATCTCCTCCTTTCCTTTCTACTCCACTCCTTTTCTGCATCTCCTTTCCTTTCTATTCTACTCCTTTCCTCCATCTCCTTCCTTTCTATTCTACTCCTTTCCTCCATCTCCTCCTTTCCTTTCTACTCCACTCCTTCTCACCATCTCCTTCCACCTTTCCTCTCTACTCCACTCCTTTCCTTTCAACTCCACTCTCCCTCCATCTCTTTTCCTTTCTACTCCACTCCTTCCCTCCCTCTTTCCTCTCTACTCCACTCCTCCTTTCCTTTCAACTCCACTCCTTCCCTCCATCTACTCCTCCTTCCACCCTTCCTCACCCCCCTCCCCTCCCTCCTTGCCCTTGCCTAAAACTAAACCCCGATCGCCGACAGATGGAAGTAGGTAACGATGGAGGCCAAGTTACGATTTCGAAGAAACATGAAGGGGAGGAGGAGAAGAAAAATTATAATGATGATGAGAATGAGAATAACAATAAAAACAAAAAAACATAGATATGATCAAATGATAGAATTGTAATCGCAAATGGGATCGGCAAAAAGACTATAAAGGAGGAGGAGGGAGGGAGGGAGGGAGGGAGAGAGAGAGGAGAGGAGAGGGAGAGGGAGAGGGAGAGAGGGAGAGGGAGAGGGAGAGGGAGAGGGAGAGGGAGAGGAGAGAGAGAGAGAGAGAGAGGAGAGAGAGAGAGAGAGAGAGAGAGAGAGAGAGAGAGAGAGAGAGAGAGAGAGAGAGAGAGAGAGAGAGAGAGGAGAGAGACCAAGAGAGAGGAGAGAGAGACCAAGCGAGAGGGAGAGAGAGAGAGAGAAGAAAGACCAAGAGAGAGAGAGAAAGACCAGACAGAGAGAGAAAGACCAAGACAGAGAGAGAAAGAGCAAAAGACAGAACACATAACGAAATAATAGAAGGAACAGTACAAAAATAAGTACGCAATCATCGACAAGAGAAAAGAATCCCAGAAGACCAGGAAGGGGAGCGCATGATGCAGAGGCGACGTAGTTAAAACAGTTCCTCAGCAGCAGCATCAAGAGCCGTCGACGCTGTTTGCCGAGGGACTCTCCACAGCGTTCGGGAAGCACACGCCCGCGAGCGCTAAAGGGGGGTGGGAGGGTTAAAGGCAGGGACTTGTCACTGACACTTCATGAAACTTTCCATGACGGTATTAATGGAGAAACTTTGGGAGGTTATTCAAATACCCGGTGAGTTTTAATGGTTTGTCTGCCTGTTTTTCTTCCCGTGTTTGGATTATACTTATTAAATCTTCCTGACTTGTTTTCCTGGCTGCGTTTGGTTGCATCCTATGCCCAGGCACGGCTGTTTCCATTCCTTGTACGTTCGTAGGTTGTTCCCATACCCTGTACGATCCTGGTTGTTCCATTTCCTGAGCTTCTATGGATATTTTCATTCCCCTACATCAGTGGCTGTTTCATTTCCTTGTACATTCACGGTTTCCATTCCCTATACATTCATGGTTATTTAAATTCCCTATACATACATGGCTGCTTCCATTCCCACTGATGGCTGTTTCCTTTACTTGAGCATCGGGAATTCGACTGGACTGCCATGTGCTCATGCTCTCTCTCTCTCTCTCTCTCTCTCTCTCTCTCTCTCTCTCTCTCTCTCTCTCTCTCTCTCTCTCTCTCTCTCTCTCTCTCTCTCTCTCTCTCTCTCTCTCTCTCTCTCTCTCTCTCTCTCTCTCATACCGACTGCCCGTGGACATGCATCCTCCAGGCGCTAATAATGGAAAGAAAATTACAATGAAAATCATTTTGTGTAGCGAAAGACCATCCTCGAATTCAGAGCAGTGTACGGTAGCTGGGTCATGGGCTGTGAGACAACTGCGACGTGATCAGGTGCGAGCATTAACGACAGGTATACTAGCTGGAACTGGTACGTGGGATTTTTAAATGGTAATGACCCTCTTGTACACATAAAGAGAGAGAGAGAGAGAGAGAGAGAGAGAGAGAGAGAGAGAGAGAGAGAGAGAGAGAGAGAGAGAGAGAGAGAGAGAGAGAGAGAGAGAGGAGAGAGAGAGATGAGAGAGAGAGAGAGAGAGAGAGAATGAGAGCGAGAGAGAGAGAACATGAGAGCGAGAGAGAGGGAGCATGAGAGCGAGAGAGACAGAGACAGTGAGCAACAGAGAAAGAGAAACAGAAAGAATATAATTTGTGCTTGTACATATGTATGCATCCCTCCACATCCCCACTCCTTTGCATATTGACATTCCGTCCATACCCTTTCCCCGCCCATATGGTGTCCCTGACCACACCCACTGCCACACAACCCCTTTCTCCTTCCCACACATCGACCTGTCCTTACCTTCCACACACCTCCTTTCCCCCATTCACCTTTTATCATAATTTTCCCTTGACCTTTTCTTACTATGACTTTGCCCCCTAGCAAGGGAGGGTGGAGGAATTCCGCTCTCCTAAGCAAGTGACCGCTAAGTAAATGTCAGGGGTCAGGCGGGAAGGTGGAAGGGGGGGGGAGAGTGGGAGGTGGAAAGGGAAGGGGGAGGGAAGGAGGGAGGAAAGGGGAGGAGGGAAAGGAGGGAAGGGGAAGGGGGGAAGGTGGAAGGGACGAAGGAGGAAGGTGGGAAGGGGGGAAGGACGAAGGAGGGAAAGTGGGGGGAGGAAGGTGGAGGGGAGAGGGAATGTGGAAGGGAAGTAGGGGAAGGAAGGTGGAAAGGTGGGAGGGGTGAGGGGAGGGGGGAGAGGGAAGGTGGAAGGGAGGAGGGAAGGAGGGAAGGTGGAATTGGGAAGGGAGGAAGGTGGGAAGTGGAAAGGGGAAGGGAGGAAGGCACGAAGGAGGGAAGGTGGGAAAGGGGGGAAGGAGGAGGGGGAAGGGGGTAGGAACTCCGCTCTATCCTTTGCAAGGACTAACTTATCATCCCTTCCTCTCTTTATATTACTCCATTTTTCCTCTTATCCTTTCCTGTTTTCCTTCATTTTCCTGTTCATTAGTTCTATACTTTATTCCTCCTCCTTCCCCTCTCACCCGTTTCTTCCTTCTCCCTCTCTTTCCCCCTTGCTTCTTCCCTTCTCTTCTTTTTCATCTCTCTCCCCTCTCTTTAAATCTCTTGCTTCCCTTATCAACTCTTACCTCTTCTCCCTCTTATCTTTAAAACCTTTCCCTTCCCTCTCACCTGTTTCCTCTCTTACTCTTTCTTTAACTCTTCTTCTCCTCCGTTATGTCTCTCTATTCTCCATCAGCTGTTTCTCCGTCTTACCCCCTAAAGCTAGTCTAGGTTGTCCGAGGTCCGGTGTTGGGGATTCCCCTGTCTGCAAAGAACTTGTCTGATTGAACGCTGAGTGAGGGAAGGAGGGATGAAGAAGGAGGAGGGAAGGAGGGATGAAGGATGGAGGAGGAATGAAGAATGGAGGGAGGGAAGGAGGGGATGAAGAATGGAGGGAGGGAAGGAGGGGATGAAGAATGGAGGGAGGGAAGGAGGAGGGGAGGGAGGGGTGAAGAAGGGAATGAGGGAAGGAGGGGTGAAGGGAGGAAGGGAAGGAGAAAAGGAGGGAAGGAGGGGTGAAGAATGGAGGGAGGGAGGGAAGGAGAAGGAAAGAGGAAACGGTTGATAAATAGATAGATAAATTGATCGAAAAATAGATTAATACACATATAGATAGATAGACAGACAGATAGATAGATATATAGATAGATAGACAGGTAAAGAGAGCGAGAGAAAGGGCGAAGAGATGGAGGGAATAACAGCCAGACGGAGATTTAGACCGGCATACAGATCAAGGCGAAAAGAGCGGAGACCCCATAAGCTACTTCGCAAAAAATCTTGCACTGTAAAAAAAATCATAATTCGGAGACCGCGAGGAGTCCTATGACAAAGGACTCCCCTGACATTCCCCAAGAGAAAGCTGGAAGGAGAGGGGTCACCGCTCCCTTTTTTTCTCTCGTCTATTCTTGCTAGTATACGTAATTTCTTTCTTTGATTGTCTGTCTCGTTCTTTTGTTTTCTATTTATCTTTGTTTTCTCTCTCTCAGACTCTCCCTTTTCT
>NW_020868980.1:719404-734404 GCF_003789085.1 Penaeus vannamei | reverse complement strand
GAAAAGAGGGACGATGAAAATAAGTGAAAAGAAGAGAGAGAGAGAGAGAGAGAGAGAATATATATAGAGAGAGAAAGGAAAAGGATGGCAGATAGAGAGAAAAAGAGAGTCAAAGAGAAAGAGAGAGACGGAGAGAAGAAGGAAGACAAAGAGAGAGAGGGGGAGAGTAGAAAAAGAGAGAAAAAATAAAGACAGAGAATGAATGAACAAAAGAGAAGACATTAATAGACAGAGCCAGGGGCAGAAAGACGGATCACCACAAAAACACGAAGAAGAGTTTAACAAGCTGGAAATGTCTGTCCGAGAGCTGTCTGTGTCACGAGATAATGGTACTAACATTTTTTTCCTTTCTCCCACGATGGTTGGTACAAAAACTGAACAAACAGGATAATTGGTTTACCGCTTTTCGAATTCTGTTACGCTGATTTTATTTCTGGGCCAGAAAGCTTATTTTAAATGTGGAAAGTCATCTTTGAGTTTGAAATCGTAATTGTTCTGATGTTAAGGTTTAACATTTTTTTTCGGGAAGTGTCTGATGCTATATAAAATCTAGGATATTAAAAGGAGATGATTATTTGCGGATTCGTGTATATGAGCATTTTAAAAGAATTCTATGCATGAGTGATATTCAGACTCAAAATTTAGAATCCGTGCCGACCTTGTTGACTTACGTGAATCTCATTTGCATAATTATGGTCACTTCATCATCAACATCACCTTCCTCATCTCCTTTTCCTTATTCTTATTATCATCATTATGCCTCCTCCTTCCTTTATCTTTCCTTCCCCACTCTTTACTTTCTCATCTTCTCATCACTGCCCTTGTTTCATGGGAGATTACGGCGCTGAAAAGACTAAAGAGATGAAAAACTGTATTTAAGGATAAATGCCATTGAGATACAAATCTTCTCTATGTGGACGTCAGAGATAAGATCTTTCTCATTTATTTCTCTCGTATACGTAAGATCCGAGTCGCGCAAGTATATAAATTTGCAATTCTGTGTAGGCCCGAGTTCACATACGGGCTTGTCTTTATACAATTACTAATCTATTTTTAATGATTGATATATTCAGATTCGTTTGCATATTTACGGGGAAGGATCAGCTAAGTTGACGTAAGGATACAAACACGCATTTAACACAGATCTCTACACCTACAAAAGAAACCACAGATTAATGAAAAAAATATATAAACATTCAGGAGATATTTAGTAACGAAACAAATGCACAATAAAAAAATATATAATACCCACAGAAACTCTTTTAAGAAGCTATCAAACGCACACGCAGCAACGGCGTAACATCAACGCAGCGTTAGATAATGATCCCATAGCACACTGACTATCAAGAGCGTATTTAGGCGAGGAGGCTATTAATCGGGCCAGCACCCTTGATTATGTCCCGCCGTATACCCTAATTAGCTGCTTTAGACTCTAATTACATGTGGCCAAGATTCTTTGCCACCGCCATCCATCAAGGGGCTAGATGCGGTCTCTCTCTCTCTCTCTCTCTCTTTCTTTCTTCTCTTTCTCTCTCTCTCTCTCTCTCTCTCTCTCTCTCTCTCTCTCTCTCTCTCTCTCTCTCTCTCTCTCTCTCTCTCTCTCTCTCTCTCTCTCTCTTCTTCGTTCCTTTTTTTCTTTCTCTCCTCAATTCTGCAAGGTTACATTATCTGCTCCATTAGGATGGGGGGGATAGGGGTAGATTTAAATGGAGAGAAATGGAAGGGAAGGGGAAAGGAGAAAGGGGGAAAAGGGGAGATTCTTAGGAGGAAATGAAGGAGGGACTAAGAAAATGGGGACTAGAGAACCAAGGGAAGAAGGAGCTAGGAGGGGCTAGGAAGAGGATTTAGGAGAGGGGGACCAAGGGAAGGGGAAGGGGAGGGGGGGGGGAAGGAAGGGAGAGAGGGCAGAGGAAGGGAGGAAGGAGGAGGGGGGCAGGGAAGGGAGAAGGGGGGGGGGCAGGGGGAGGGGGAGGTCCCTAGGTGCGTGACTTGGTGTTGGCGCTTGTGTGAATGAAGAGGTGGGTGCTGGGCATGATTATAGCGAGCGCTAACATGTATATGAAGTAAGAAGGGACGGGAGGGAGGGAGGGAGGGAGGGAGGAGGGAGGGAAGGGAGGGAGAGGAATGAGGGAGGAGGAAGGGAGGGAGGGGGGAGGGAGTGAAAGACGGATGTAGGGAGGGAGGAGGGAGGGAGGGAGTGAGAGACGGATGTAGGAGGGGAGGGTGGAATGGAGGAAGGGATGGAATGAGTGAGGGAGAGGTGAGGAGTGATGGATGAATGGATGGATGGATGAAGCGAGAGAGGAGAGGGAGGGGGGAGAGGGAGACGGAGGAAGGAGGGACGGAGAGAGAAAAAAAACAGAAAGAGAGGGAGGGGGTAAAAAAAATATACAGGACAATAATACATAAATCACAGAACGAATAAAACGAAACAAAACGAAAAGAAAAAGAAAATAACAATGTCCTTCTGTCTCAGTAACAGGAACACCACCGATCCTTTGCAAACCCTTCCCCACCCCCTTCCCCCCCTTCCCCACCATTCCCCTCGCCACCCTCGCCCCCCGCACTAGATTGACAATAAAACTAATCAGTAAGACAATGAACACGAGCCGCGAAAACCGTTGAACGAAGGACACCATGCTAGGTTGATGGCGGGGAGGGGGGAGGGGGAGGGGGTGGGAAAGGGGATGGGAGGGGGGGAAGGGAAGGGAATGAGTGTGGGGAGTCTGGAGGAGGAGAAGGGGAGGAGTAAGGGGGTAGAATGGGGGTGTCTGAAGGAGGAGGAAAGAGGAGGACGAGGAGAGAGAAAAGGACGCAGAGTGAGGGAATGAGGGGAATGGGAGAGGAGCAGAAAGCGAGGAAAAGGGAAGCAAAGTAAGGGGGAAAGGAGGACAGGAAGGAAGGGGGGGAGTTGAGGAGGGGAAAGGAGTCAGAGAAGGGGTGTCTGAAGAAGAGAGAGAGGAGGACGAGGCGAGAAAGAGGAAGTAGAGTAATGTAGGAGAAGAGAGAAGAGGACGAGGCGAGAAAGAGGAAGTAGAGTAATGTAGGAGAAGGGATAGGAGGACAAGGCGAGAGAAAGAGGAAGTAGAGTAAGGGAGTAAGGAGGAGGGGAAGGGAGAAGAAGGGGAAAGGCTGTTTATGGGAGGATAGCGGGGGAGGGGGTGATATGCTATGACCACAGCCAAGAGAAGAAAGAACAATGGCCCGGCGTGACGTCATCAACGGGTTATGTCTCTCTCTCTCTCTCTCTCTCTCTCTCTCTCTCTCTCTCTCTCTCTCTCTCTCTCTCTCTCTCTCTCTCTCTCTCTCTCTCTCTCTCTTCTTTCTTTCTTCTTCTCTTTCTTCTTCTCCTTCTTCTCCTTTTTCCTTTCCCTTTCCTTCTTCCTTCTCCTCCTCTCCTCCTCCTCCTCCTCCTCCCACTCTCCCACTCCCACTCCCACTCTACTCCTACTCCTCTCCTCTCCTACTCCTCTCCTACTCCTCTCCTACTCCCTCTCCACTCCCACTCCCACTCCTCCCACTCCCTCTCCCTCTCCCTCTCCCTCTCCCTCTCCCTCTCCCTCTCCCTCCTCCCTTCTTCTCCTTCTTCTCCTTCTCTCCTTTTCCTTCTCCTTCTCTCCTTGTCTCTTCCTCTCCCTCACCCTTTTTCCCCCACTTTTATTTCTCAGTTATTTTGCACGTAATTAATAAGCGGTCTGGACAAATCCCCCCTCCCCCTCCCTCTCCCCCCTCCCCCCATTTGGTATCAGAGCATGCGCAGTACGCTCGACTAGAGACGATAATAGCCTTGATTTTATGTGCATTGCGTTTTCGAACTTTATTAAGGTAAAGGGGTAGTATCGGATCATTAATATGCAGGTTATCGAGTCTGTTTTGTAATCGCTGTGGATGTCTTTCTCTTCATATTATCTTTATTATTACTATCTTTATCATTATATGAACGATTATCATTACCATTATTGTTACTGTTATTTGTTTATCGTTATCATTATTATCATGAGTATCATCATCATTATTTTTATAATCAAAATTATTCTTATCATTATCATATCATTAATTCTATCTTCAAAATTATTTCAATCATTATTATAAAAAAATACCATTAATATTATCATTCTGATACCACGCCACTAACCAAGTAATGTAACTCAATAAGCCAAAACAAGAGAAAAAAACTACATCTATTAGTTTTTTTTTCTCTCTCTCTTTCTCTCCCCTCTTAATGTATTTCGCCTTTTTTTCTTCGATGAGATAGGCAAATTCGCTCTGGAGAGATGACAAGCTAATATCCATTTTTATTCGTCGCGGTAAATGAAAAACGCCTCTATAATAGATTGAATGTGATAGGTTTATGCTCGAGAAGATAATCTCAACTGTGACATTTATTATTCTATTATTGAAAGTATATTCACTGAAAAGTTTTCTTTGTGTTTAATTGCATCCTTTTTTGTAAAATTTATCTATTTTTGGTACGGAGTTGTTTTCTGAGATTCATATCTTTCTATATATAATTGGTACAATGTTAAGCTTAAGATTTTTAATTGCTTTTCATTTTAAGAATTCAATTTATTTCTAACGATTTCATGCATCACCCGTTTATATATCTATCCATTCTTTATGATCTAATCCTTTGAGGCTGAAATTTTTATGAGATTTTTTTATACAAATATCACACAGTTGTCCACAATGCGTCTAGACCGTTGTAGTTTGTTAACGACGTTTAAAAAATCAAAGAAAAATATTAGTTACGCTAGATATTCTCCAAAAGATATACAAGAGACAAGATAGTTCACAAGTTATTCATCCAATGCAATGTTGAGTACAGAAAATCACAAAGCAAGGTCAGACCGAGAATAGGTCGGATCCAGTCAGTCAAAAGTCGTTCCAAATCGATTCCAAGTCATTCCCAGGCCGTTCCAACTATCCCAATTCAGCTCAGTCGGTCTAAATATCTTCCAAATCGGTCCTTTGTCATCTCAGTCCGTCCTAATAGGTCTCAATCAGTCCAGATCGATCGAAGTTGATCTCAGTCGGTCCTAACAGATCCCAAGTCAGGCTAAATTGGTCCTCACTCGGTCCTAATAAATCCCGGTCAGCCCAAATCGACCCCAGTTAGCGTCACTCGGTCTTAAGAAATCCCAATCAGCCCAAATCAACCCCACTTAGCGTCACTCGGTCTTAACAAATCCCAAATCAGCCCAAATTGGTTCCAGTTAGTCTCACCCGGTCCTATCTGATACCAGTCAGAATAAATCGGTCTCAGTTAGTCTCACTCGGTCCTTTTGAATCCCAGTCAGTCCAAATCGGTCAAGTTAGTCTCTATTGGTTCAATTACATCCCAGTTAGCCTCACTCGACTCTATTAGACCCCAATCAGCCCAAAATCGGTCCAAATTAGTCTCATTCGGTCCTATTAAATCCCAATTTGCCTAACTCGATGCTATGAGACCACGGTCAGCCCAGATCGGTCCCAGTCGCTCCCATATGGCTCCCAGTGGGTCGAAATCGATGCGCCCGGTCGTTTATCACGCGCTGCTTGTGAATAGCGCATAAAAATTCCTAGGTGGCTTTTAGAACGATTGGGGTGGAGTTTCGCTAGCCACGAGGGAGCGATAATATCAAGCAATTGTTCTCACCCGGGAGTCTGATTATTTGACACCTAGAGGGCTTTTTATATAGTTTTTCTGTCTTTTGTGTGGTTATTTATTTACTTTTTGTTATTTTTGTCTCTGTGTTCTTTGCCCTTCTGTGTTATCCTTTTCTGTCTGTCTGTCCGTTCTTTTTCTGTTTGTCTGTATGTCTCTCTTTCTTCTTCCTGTCTGTCTTTCTGTCATCTTTTATCCTTTTCTGTTTGTTCTGTCTGTCTGTCTGTCTGTTCTGTCTGTCTCTCTCTCTCCTCTCTCTCTCTCTCTCTCTCTCTCTCTCTCTCTCTCTCTCTCTCTCTCTCTCTCTCTCTCTCTCTGCATATTCCCATGCAAAGCGTCTTCTTATCTTTCATCTCTAATAACTCCCGGTATGACTCATTTCCCATGACCTTAGATGACCTGGGAGAGCTCACTGCCGCCGAAATTGAGCGTTGCGTCGGTCGGTCGGTCGGCGCGTATGCAATCGGAAGCCAATTTTAGTGCTGGCGAAACTGTTGGGTCAAACCAGGTCAGGGCCGCACCCAGAAATTCCAGCTCTCCTCCCTCCTTCCCCTATCCATCCTTCCTTTCTCCTTCTTACCATCTCTCCTCCAATTCTTCCCTCTTCCCTTCTTCTTCTGACCCTCCCCATCTTGTCTCTTCCCTCCATCTCTACCCTCCCCTTTTCTCTCCTCCCTCCCTGCACCCTTAATTCTAAGCCTTCACGAGTCTTTCGAATATGTTATTAAGGGCGTGCATCTCATTGTTGTTGGTAGTGAAATTGGCCCTTAAGACCAAGATGGGGGGGGGGAAAAAGAATAGAAGAGGGGAAAGAGGGAGATAAAGTGGGAGAGGGCCAAGAAAGGAAGAGAAAGGAGGGAGGAGGGAGAATGAGAATGATAGTGAAGGGAAGTAGAAAAGGGAAGATCAGAAGAACGGAGAGGGAGAGAAAAAGAAATGATGGAAGAGAGAGAGAGAGGGAATTATCAGGCCGCGATATCAGATTCAAGAACCAATATGGCATAATGACAGTCTCTCTGCCCCTCCCATTCCTTCTCCCCCCCTCCCCCCCTTCTCCTTCCCGCAACGACCTCGATCCCTCTGGTGTCAAAAAAAAAAAAAAAAAAAAAAAAAAAACGGAGGAGGGGGTAAGACGAAAAGAATAAGCAAAAAGGGGAATAAATGACGGGGGGATAAGGAGACTGGGAAACGGGGTTTTAAGGCAGTGATCACAGGTGAGATGAGGGTCAATATATCGAGTGTAAATCGAAGCCACGAAATCAAGGCCGTTGTAACGAGGCTTAATTGGCGGGGTTGCTGGAATAAATCCCTCTCCTTAGCGTTCAATAGAGGGGCTATTGTTGTGCTTTCTGGTCACGCAAACAGCCTTATGCACATATTAATATTAAGAGAAACATATGTATGTGCATATAAAAACACGTGGACACATTCACACATGTATGTAACCCTTTCCCTCTACACACGTACACACCCTTACAGACACACACACACACACATAGACATAAACAAACACACACGCACACACACATAAACAAACATAAACACACACGCGCGCGCACACACAACCACACACACACAAACAAACACAGACACAACCAGACTCAAACCAACTCCCACAATCACAAAAGAACATACAAAAACAAGCTAAAAAAAAAAAACACGCAAGCACGCACGCAAACTCACACGCACGTTTGTCACCTCCTAAACGTTTTATCACCCTACTACTAAACGTTTTATCTACTACTACGAAGAATACCTTTCCCCACTAAAACAATGTTAGACACGCCCGATAAGACGACAAACACGAACAAAGCATTTCCTTCGACCTATTATGGAGCCAAACTTCCACGGAATATTCACCGCATGGTGGTTCTAAAACATAGCTGCATTATGTGGTAGTAGTAATACCGATTTATATTATACATCAACACACCCTGCCATAAAAAAAAAGAAACTAAAAAAATAAAAAAAATAAATAAATAAAAAAATAAGACAAAAAAAGCTTGCCAGATGAATTATGATACGGATTAAGGAAATACGAATGATTCGAACCGGCAACTCTTACAAAAGGAAAAAAAATATATAGTTACATATCGTAATATAAACTTACTAACATCACTTTTACATTATGATGTAATAGTAGTGTATAGTAGTACGAATACTGAAGATGATGTACGGTTATAATAGTATAGTTGTAGTATATAGTTTTAGTAACAGATTCGTGTTATAACGCGGTTGGTGTAATATTGAGGATGAATTATGGTTATATAATACTACGATATGGTTGTAATATATCTCCCGATGCCTTGATTCTAACTCCTTGGTAATAATTGTATGAACTTTATGAAGGAAATTCATCGTTATAAGGGTCTCAGTTATACCACTTTGGAGTAGAAAAATACCGGAAACGAGACAGAAGAGAAGAGAGAATGCCTAATAAAAGAGGGGAATAAAGCGAGTGTCTAATTAAATGAGAGAAGCAAGAAAGAAAGAAAAGAAAAGGGAAAGGAAATTGTGAAACAGTCTGGTAAAAAAATGAACAAAGTACCTGACGAATTTACTGATAAACAGACAAGCAGACAGACAGACTAACCGACCGACTGACAGAGAGAAAGAGAAAAAAAAGAGCTCAAAATTGAATCTCATGTAAGTCTTTTGTACGCGTCAAGTTGGGTACCAGAAGGCGGTTTCAGAGGACTAGCATCTCTTGACCTTTAACTTTAGCCTCAAATGTTCTTTTTTCTTCTTCTTTTTTCTCTCTCTCTGGTGTTAACCTGTCCAGACCCGTGTCATTATCTTAATATCTTTCCTCCTCTCTCTTCTTCCCATCTGGTTTTCATCTCCCTGTTGTTTCTGTTCTTTATTTTCTCTTCTTCCTTCCCTTCTTCCCATCGTCTTCTTCTTCTTCTTTTTCTTTACCTTTTCTCTTCTTTTCCTCTCTCACTCCTTCTCCCTACAACCACAATCTCTCAGAATATGATTCACGCTCCCGACCCCCGTGCTTTATATACACCCCACCCCCGCCCTGCAAGAAGGGGGCGTGGCCATCGGTGCCAAGGAGAAACGTGATTTAACGTGTTTGATTATCTGTTTGCGTAGCGCTATCTCCCGCATCGATGGGCTCGTCCGTCTACGCGCGCGTGCTTTTTGTCGGCGCTGATTGGGTGGGCGAGGCCGTGCGTTCTTGGCGGGCGGTTTGTGTCTGAGTCGGGGAAGTTTGTCGGGAAGGGGAAGGAGAAAGAGGGATAGTGAGACAGAAAGACGATGTGAGGAAGAGAGGGAGGGTTGAAGAGAGAGAGAGGAGGGAAAGAGAAGAGAAGAGGAAAAGAGGAGAGAAGGATGGGCGAGGGCGAGTGAGAGGAAGGAGGGAAAGAGGAGGGAGGAGGGGGGGAGAGTAGAGTAGAGAGAGATAGATAGAAGAAGAGAGAGAGAGAGAGAGAGAGAGAGAGAAGAAGAGAGAGAGAGAGAGAGAGAGAGAAGAGAGAGGAGAGAGAGAGAGAGACGAGAAGAGAGAGAGAGAGAGAGAAGAGAGAGAGAGACAGGAGACATGCAGACAGAGACGAGGGACAGAGAGAGAGAGGCAAGGAAGCCTAGCAAGCGTCCTAGACCGCCTACCACTACACATACCACTACACATATACAGATGTGCAGTAGTAGTCTTTGCCTTGAGCCCCGATGTAGGACTCGCCCTCCATCATATTAACCTAGGTCACTGACCGGTTTTTGTAGGGAAACCGGTGAAGAGAGAGCGGGCGGCGGGCGTAAGAACCGGGCATGCCACAGATGAGGGCGAGGTCCGGGGCAGACCGGATGTGATAAGGGGGTAGGGGGAGTAGGGGATAGTAAGGGTAGTGGAGGGGAGAGGGAAGAGACAGGAGAGAAGAAGGAGGAAGAAGGAAAGGAGGGAAGGGGGGAAGGAGGTATATATAGGGGAGGAAGGGGTAGGGAAGAGTCGCGATATGTATAATACTCTATAGCAGGGAGTGGGAGACGGCGAACAGGGAGTGCAGAGGAGCGAGAGAGCGAGAGAGAAGATAGAGAGAGAGGGATTGATAGTGGTAATGAGAGAAGTAGGGGGGGGGGTGAGAGGGAGATGAAGAGAGAAGACAAGAAGGGTGATGAGGGTGGGGAAGGGATGGCAGGGGTAGGGAGACTGACCTCCCATGCCCATATATGACATAATGCCTATTATTTTTCTGTGATATACATCTTTACGATCGATATTTAGAATATTATGCTTTTCGCTTTTCTTACTACCATTATTTTCTCGTTTGCTTCATGTAATCTCTTTATTTACCTTTTTACCATCTTTTTGCTTCGTTCCTTTCTTCTTCTCCTCTCTCCTCTCTCTCTCTCTCTCTCTCTCTCTCTCTCTCTCTCTCTCTCTCTCTCTCTCTCTCTCTCTCTCTCTCCTCTCTCTCTCTCTCTCTCTCTCTCTCTCTCTCTCTCTCTCTCTCTCCCTCTCTCTCTCTCTCTCTCCTCTCTCTCTCTCTCCTCTCTCCTCTCCTCTCTCCTCCTCTCCTCTTCTCTCCCTCTCCCTCTCCTCCCCTCTCCTCTCCCTCTCCCTCCCTCTTCCCTCTCCCTCTCTCTCCCTCTCCTCTCCCTCTCCCTCTCCTCTCCCTCCTTTTCATCCGATTTTTCTTCTGTTTTCTACTTTTTTCTCGTCCTTTTCTGCCTCCTTTATAAGCTTCCCCTTCTTCCTCTTTTCCTCCCCTGCCTTTTGACTTTATCCGTTCTCCCTATTATGAATATTATACACACACATATAAATATGTGTGTGTGTGTGTATGTGTGTGTGTGTGTGTGTGTGTGTGTGTGTGTGTGTGTGTGTGTGTGTGTGTGTGTGTGTGTGTGTGTGTTGTGTGTGTGTGTGTGTGTGTGTGTGTGTGTGTGTGTGTGTATCTATCTATCTATCTATCTCTATCTATCTATCTATCTATCTATCTATCTATATATATATATATATATATATATATATATATATATTATATATATATATATGTATTATATATATATATATATATATACAGTACAAAAGTCTATCAAATAGATAAAGCAAAGGATATAAATAACTAATGAATTAATAACAAATCAATCAAACAGATAAGGATATTCACACACGGATACGCAGAGAAAATAAGCAATTCGATCCAAAGCTACCAAACCATCTAACAAATACAGACAAGAACACGAATACGAGTCCATCAACAAGAACACAAACAGCAAACAATTTACGGAGGAATCCATCATCCGATAGTGTTATGTAAGGGGAAGGGGGAGGGGAGGGGAGGGGGAAGGGGAAGGGGAGAGAGGGGGAGGGGGAAGGGAATAGGGAAGTGGAAAGGGTGGAAGGGGAAGAAGAGGAGAAGGAAGAAGGGAAGGAGTGGGAAAGGGTGGAAGAGGGGAAGACCGATAAAGGGGGTGTGGAGAGTAGGGGAGAAAGGAAGAGAGAGGGAGAGCGAATAGATTGGGAAGGAAGGGGAGGAGGATAGTGAAGTTTAAGAAAGAGGAATGGGGTAGGAGGAGAGAAAATGAGAGAGAAAGAAAGAGAAAAAAATATGAAAAAATATAGAAAAAGAGAAAAGGAAAGAAAATATGAAAAAAGCGAAAAAGAGAGAGAAAAAAAGAGAGACGGAGAAACAAACAAACGATTCGGAGGGAAGGATGAAGGAAGGAGGGAACGGGAAGGGGGGAGGGAGGGAGAGGGGGGGTGGGGGAAAGCCATCCATCATCGCGTGATCCGTCAAAAAAACAATTTCGGGATGCTGTAATTGGCGGCTAAGCATCATATTGAATTCATCTCATCACCGTCATCATTAGCCTGTCTGTCCACACGACCTCTCTTTCTTTCTTTGATTTTTATTTCTTGTGACTGTTCTTATTTCACTTCTTATTCGTCTTTTTTGGGTAGATTTTTGATATCATTTTTTTATTGCCCACCTTATTTCGTGTGCAAATTATGATAATTTTGTTTCTTCTTCATTTTTCTTTCTGTCGATGATTTTTCATTTTTATCTTTTATTCTTATTATTATCGTATTTGCTGTCTCTGTTATTACCATTGACTGTCCTCTCAATACAAGTTTTTTTCATTATCACCAGAATGCTACATTTTCGCCATTATAATAATAAGAAATAGTTATAGATAGATATAGAGACATACAGGTTATGTGGAGGAGGGAGAGGAGGAGGGGGAAGGAGAGGGTAAGGAGGAGGAAGGAAGGGAGAGGAAGGAAGGAAGGGAGGAGAGGGAGGGAGAAAGGATGGGAGGAGAGAGGAGAGAGGGAGAGGGAGGAAGAAAGGGAGAGAGAAGAGAGAGAGAGAGAGAGAGAGAGAGAGAGAGAGAGAGAGAGAGAGAGAGAGAGAGAGAGAGAGAGAGAGAGAGAAGAGAGAGAGAGAGAGAGAGAGAGAGAGAGAATATCCATCCATCCTCCCTCCCTCCCTCTCTCTCTCTCTCTCTCTCTCTCTCTCTCTCTCTCTCTCTCTCTCTCTCTCTCTCTCTCTCTCTCTCTCTCTCTCTCTCTCTCTCTCTCTCTCTCTCTCTCTGTCCGTCTGTCTGTCTCTGTCTGTCTGTCTGTCTCTGTCTGTCTTGTCTGTCTCTGTCGTCTGTCTGTCTCTGTCCGTCTGTCTGTCTCTGTCCGTCTCTGTCTGTCTGTCTCTGTCTTCTCTGTCTCTGTCTGTCTCTGTCCGTCTGTCTGTCTCTGTCCGTCTGTCCTCTGTCTCTGTCTGTCTCTGTCGTCTCTGTCTGTCTGTCTCTGTCCAGTCTGTCTGTCTGTCTCTGTCGTCTGTCTGTCTCTGTCCGTCTGTCTGTCTCTGTCCGTCTGTCTGTCTCTGTCCGTCTGTCTGTCTCTGTCCGTCTGTCTGTCTCTGTCCGTCTATCTGTCTCTGTCCGTCTGTCTGTCTCTGTCCGTCTGTCTGTCTCTGTCCGTCTGTCTGTCTGTCCGTGTCCGTCTCTGTCTGTCTGTCTGTCTCTGTCTGTCTGTCTGTCTGTCTGTCTGTCTGTCTGTCTGTCTGTCTGTCTGTCTGTCTGTCTGTCTGTCTGTCTGTCTGTCTGTCTGTCTGTCTGTCTGTCTGTCTGTCTGTCTGTCTGTCTGTCTCTCCAGCGTCCCACACATCTCTAAAAATAGCTCACCAGACACTGTCATCGGGTACAACAACTCGCCTAATTTCCATATCCTCATCTAAATCACTCACTTACACCCATTTCCTAGTTTCTACTTCTCCTTATCTCCCTATCTCATTCTCTCCTCTATTCACCTCCCATCTCCGTTATTTTCACCCATTTATCTCGCTCTCTTTTCTCTTAATTCCGATGTTTCGTTCGTCTAACCACAACAATAAATCCGGATTCTTGCCTGCGACAGGACTACGAAAACGGGTATTTTGGACTCACCTTTTGGATGCCGTTCACCTGCGTTCACCTTGGCGATCCGCTCTAAATTGGATTTTGTTGATATATTCAGCTGTTATTTTTTCTTCATCTTTATTCATCTATTTACTTCTCTTCTTATTCTTATTCGTTTATTTATTCATAAATTTGTTATTCTTCTATTTACTTCTCATCCATACTCACTCATTTACTAATCTGATTACGTATCCATTTCTTTTGTTTATTTTTTCTTCAATTTTGATATACTTATAGATATCTTTTAGATATCAATTCATCCTTATTCCTGTTTATCTATTTACCAATTTATCAAACTGTATGTCTACTCCTTTCCGCATTTTTCTACCGACTTGCGTGTGACGAAACCTGTTGTTGTGCTTTTTATTTATGACTGTTTTTATTTATGGTCATTTATGGCAATTATCAAGGGTTGTTATTGTGGATATTACTATGGTTATTACTGGCGCTTTGATTGTTGTTATTTACGATGATTTATTTGTTTCTTTTGAGAGATCTATGGGCGATAAGATGTGTGTCATCTGGAATCTTATTATTATAATTATTTTCACCGTCTTTCTTGTTCATTTATTTTCTCTTTATCTTCCTGATTTTGTTTTTCTTCCTGTCCTGTGTTTCATTTCCTTCTTTTGTCTTCCTTCTTTTTCCTTATCTTATCTTATCTTATTCTTATTCTTCATTCTCCTTCCTCCTTCCCTTTTCACTTTTTTCTATCTTCCTTCTTCTTATACCACTCTCTATTCCCTTTCTCCTTCCATACCTTCTTCCTGTCTCAACCTTCTTAGGCTCTACTTATCCTTTCGTCATCCCCCTCTTTCCTTCCCCTTCATCTCCCCTCTAGCCTACCCTTCCAACCTACCCTTTCCCCCTCCATTTTCCCCATCCTTTCTCTCTTCCACTATCAGCCTATCCATTCCCCTCCTTTTGAATCTACCCTTTCCCTCTGCCCCTTCAATCTAACTTCCCCACCTATCCCTTCCCTACCGCACCCCCTCCCCTCTGAACCTGCCCCTCCAACCTACCCTCTTCCCCTTTCCCCTTCATCTTACCCTTTCCCCCTTCCCCTTCCCTCAACCTACCCTTTACCCCTTCCCTTTCAACCTACCCATTCCCCCTTCCCCCTTCCCCCTTACCGCCTCCCCCTCCCCTCTGAACCTAAACGCGTGTTAACATCGTTGTCTGGAGGCGACTCCACCTCACCGGCTTCCCCCCTCCGAATATCTCGGAAGACGCCGTAAAACTCCCGGCCGCTCGTGATGGAATCCGACGCCGCGGCGGAGAGCTTCTCGGATGAATCCTGTTCGAATTTGGGAGTTCGTTGGAGGCGAGACTCCGCTCTTTTTTATTTTATTTTTTAATATTTATTTTTTTATTATATTTATTTTTTATGTTTATTTTTTTTTTTGAGGGGGCGTTTACTTGCGCGTTCGTGTGTGTGTGTGTGTGTGTGTGTGTGTGTGTGTGTGTGTGTGTGTGTGTGTGTGTGTGTGTGTGTGTGTGTGTGTGTGTGTGTGTGTGTGTGTGTGTGTGTGTGTGTGTGTGTGTGTGTGTGTGTGTGTGTGTGTGTGTGTGTGTGTGTGTGTGTGTGTGTGTGGTGTGTGTGTGTGTGTGTGTGTATGTGTGTGTGTGTGTGTGTGTGTG
Organism: Penaeus vannamei; assembly: GCF_003789085.1. Taxonomy (NCBI): domain Eukaryota; kingdom Metazoa; phylum Arthropoda; class Malacostraca; order Decapoda; family Penaeidae; genus Penaeus; species Penaeus vannamei. Next base: position 719,715 of record NW_020868980.1, on the reverse strand, counting down.
TGTGTGTGTGTGTGTGTGTGTGTGTGTGTGTGTGTGTGTGTGTGTGTGTGTGTGTGTGTGTGTGTGTGTGTGCGTGTGTGTGTGTGTGTGTGTGTGTGTGTGTGTGTGTGTGTGTGTGTGTGTGTGTGTGTGTGTGTGTGTGTGTGTGTGTGTGTGTGTGTGTGTGTGTGTGTGTGTGTGTGTGTGTGTGTGTGTGTGTGCTGTGTGTGCGTGTGTGTGTGTGTGGTGTGTGCGTGTGTGTGTTGTGTGTGTGCGTGTGTGGTGTGTGCGTGTGTGTGTGCGGGTGTGTGTGATGTCTGTGTGTTGTGTGC
>NW_020868980.1:704677-712177 GCF_003789085.1 Penaeus vannamei | reverse complement strand
GGGCGTGTTGCTCTCCGACCTTTTCGAATATTCAAATGACCTGCCTTCCCCTCCCCCCCCCCACCCCTCCCCCTCCTCGTGACCTGACTAATTTTGGAAGGCAGTAAGAACCATTATTTTCTTGTAACAATAATGGAGAGAGAATGTAAGAACAAAAGAGAGAGAGGGAATGTGAAAAGAAGAGAAAGAAGAAAGTCTGATGAATAAACATCAAAAGCAAAGGAAGAGGAGAAAAAGATAATACACCAGAAAAGCAGAAAAGATTAAAGAGTGAAGGAAGGAAAATAGACAAAATGATTTATCAAAACTAAAAAAAAAACACCAAACAAAACATGAGGCGGATTAAAAGGAGAAAAAATGAAGAAAAAAGTGGAAAATCATTTATTAAAACGAGAGGAAGAAGAGAAAACAGAATAACAACAGAAGCAGAGAGGATTATCCGATGAGCTAGCGTGTCACAACGTCATGCATCTACCTCGACCCCTGCCAAGCAAGAACGCCGAGTCACTCATGCTTGCGCCTCTTCTCATGACTTCTTAGGAGTCATGAAGGTGAGGGAGAGAGGAGAGAGAGAGGGGGGGGAGTGAGAGAGGAGAGAGATGAGGAGAGAGGAGAGAGGGAGGGAGGAGAGAGGGAGGGAGGGAGAGGGAGGAGGGAGGAGAGAGGAGGGAGGGAGTGAGAGGAGGGAGAGAGGAGAGGGAGAGGGAGAGGGAGAGAGGGAGAGAGGGAGGGAGAGGAGAGGGAAGAGAGGAGAGGATAGAGGAGAGGGAGAGAGAGAGAGAGAGAGAAGAGAGAGGAGAGAGAGAGGTGAGGGAGAAGAGGAGAGAGAGAGAGAGAGAGAGAGAGAGAGAGAGAGAGAGAGAAGAGAGAGAGAGAGAGAGAGAGAGAGAGAGAGAGAAGAGAGAGAGAGAGAGAGAGAGACAGAGAGAGAGAGAAGAGCGAGAGAAGAGAGAGAGAGAGAGAGAGAGAGAGGAGAGAAGAGAGAGAGAGAGAGAGAGAGAGAGAGAGAGAGAGAGAGAGAGAGAGAGAGAGAGAGAGAGAGAGAGAGAGAGGAGAGCAAAAAAGCTTAATAACAATCCTCAATATAAAAGCAAATATCCAAAAACGGGAAGAAAAAAAAACAAGAAACAGAGTCAGCAAAAAAAAAACAAAACCAAAAACAAGGACACAAAAATAAAAACTCAATCCAACAGCAACAAAAAAAAAAAAAAAAAAAAAAAAAAAAAAAAAAAAAAAAAAAAAAAACGGAGATCGTCTCAGGACTGACCAAGCAACATCGGGCTTTAACTACCTTGCGCTTTTCCGTTATTCTTTTGTTATCTTTCTCGGATGTTTCTTCGTTATTTTCGATTCTTTATTTTATTTTTCTTCCGTTTTGTTCGCCACGGACTTAAGCTCATATCTCTCTCTCTCTCTCTCTCTCTCTCTCTCTCTCTCTCTCTCTCTCTCTCTCTCTCTCTCTCTCTCTCTTCTCTCTCTCTCTCTCCTCTCTCAAAACATTTCATAATAGACTGGTAAATAACTACACGCACATTTCTTTATAAATCTTTCTTCTTCTGTTTATTTCTCCTTCATACACACATGACAATATACATACAAAAAAAAAAAAAAAAAAAAAAAAAAACGCGCAATCAAAATATAGACATACACACACACCACATACACCACACACACACACACACACACACACACACACACACACACACACACACAACCAAACAAGCAAACATTCGCACACACATACAATCAAACAAGCACACGCCCAGCGAGGTCAGTCTCCTTCACTCCCGACCGGATCGCTATGTTAATGTTTGCGATGTTGCTATTTTGGCTAACATTCACTTTTTTTTCGTCCATAGCACTTGTCTGCCCTTGACTGACCATTTGTAGTCATGTAACGACAACAAATAAAGGTTGATTATGCAAGAATGCTGAGGTACATAGGTAGAGAGTGTTTTTTGCTTGTTTGAGTTGTGTATTTCTTTCGTTACTTATTGTACTAGTTTTATTTCGTTCGTTTTTTACTCTGTCATAAATAATCAAAATGTTTATATTTTTGTTTATAATGGTACCTATTCATTCGCTGTTAAAGCCTGTTTGTACAGACAGTTTTTTTTTTTTTTTTTTTTTGAAAGTTTATATTGACTGTGGTTTTACGTTCCTAATTTACTTTATTTTTTGCATGCGTTTATTTTCTTGCTTAACGCAAAAATGTGATTGCGTGTCTATGACTGTGTGTGTGTGTGTGCATATCAACACATACACATGCATATATATACACATATAAACACACACATATATATATATATATATATATATATATATATATATATATATATATACTGTATATATATTAACATACATTTAAATGTACATGCACATATTACCCATTCCTGTGTCTAGCAACATCAGGTTAGTTTGAGGTATTACACAAGATTTTTTAACCCTTTTCTATTACGATTATTTTCACAATACTTGTAATCAGATTACCCGAGATACGTTTTAATACTAACCACGGATTTAATTAAAACAACCATGGTCATATTCCTGTAGTTCCTGTACCGTTATTACTACGTTATTTCGTCATAATCACCGTCATTACTAATTCAACACCGCTGAAACTACAACTGCCCTATCGGCGCGACTGCTCATTAAGAGTAATTACCTCCTTAATTGCCCAGTGATTTAAACTCACGCCATGCCATTCTAGCCGGTGTCTTGTGCCCTTGGTAATTAGACCCATTCAAGGAAAAAGAATATAACAAAAAAAAGAAAAAAAAAAGGGGAAAACCCGGATATAATGAAAGAGATGATAACGACTGGTTTCGTATCTCATCGCTTTAAGTATGAACGAGATCGAGATAATTATAGAGTTACTGTCAAGGCATCGTCACAACGGATTCGAGACTGGGGGGGGAGGACTCGGGCCCGCGGTTGGTCTTGTGGGGAGAGGAACGTGCTTTATGCGGCTCTGTTTATTGGGGTTTAGTTTGTTTACCCTTTTTGTTAAGGGGGGACTTTTGCATTTATTTGGTTGTCTCAATTATTATGTTTTGATCTTTCCCTCTTTGTCTTTTTTTGCCTCGGTCTCTCTGGCAATTTGTCAGCCTGCGTTTGTGTCTGTGTCTGTGTCTTTGTCTGAGTGTGTGTGTGTGTGTGTGTGTGTGTGTGTGTGTGTGTGTGTGTGTGTGTGTGTGTGTGTGTGTGTGTGTGTGTGTGTGGTGTGTGTGTGTTGCGTGTGCGTGTGCGTGTGCGTGTGCGTGTGCGTGTGCGTGTGTGTGCGTGCGTGCGTGTGCGTTGTGTCTGTGTCTGTGTGCTTGGGTTTGTTTTTGTAAGTGAATGTTTATATTCCTGTCGTGGTCAAGGATGCTTTCTCTCTCCTGGCCCTTCTCCCTCTGCCTCTTTCATGCAGCCATAAGTGGGTTGCTTGACCGCTTGTGATACACAGTTCTAGTCGTTTTTAATTGCATTTTTTTCTCTCTTTTCTTTTTTTCTATATCTCTCTCTGTCAGAGAGAGAGAGGGGGAGGAGAGGGGAGAGAGAAAAGAGAGAGGAAACAAAAAAAGAATAGATAAACCGAAAAAAATGATCAAGAAAACAAAATAAAAAATACGAAGAAATCGAAACGAAAACCCAGAAAAACCCAGAACCGAAAAAAAACAAAGAGAACGAGAGAAAGAGCAAGAGAGAGAGGGAAGTGAGAACTACCCCCCTGGACCCTGTTGCGTACCCGGTACCAAAGAAAATTACGCATTTATAATAATAGCCGCGCACGAAATCGATGGCCAAGACATATGGAGCCTGCAATTACTCCCGCAACTAAAAACAAGTAAAGTGAGTTGCTCGGACTTATCTACGACAAAGAATCTTCTATGTACGCGATGTTTAAACTGCCTGTAGAACATCTTAATGCCGCATAAAACGTAGAATCAATTGTAGAAAACAAATATCCTTTTACTACCTGAGGAAGGTTTATTATATATATATATATATATATATATATATATATATATATATATATATATATATATATATATATACATACATATATATTACATATATATATATATATATACATATATATATATATATATATATATATATATATATATATATATATATATATATATTACATATACAGCATATATATATTATATATATATATATATATATACACATATATATAATTATATATATATATTATATATATATATATATGTATGTATGTATATATACATATATATATATATATATATATATGTACGTATATAAATATGTGTGTATATACATATAGAGATAGATAGATATAAAGCACGCGCGCGCGTGTGTGTTTGCATACGTATCTGTATATGCGTGTGCGTATATGTATGTGCGCATGTGTGTGCGTTTGAGTTTCACTTCGTTGCCTCCTTGATTTTCTTGGTGTTTATCAGCAGATTTGATAATCATCCGTACTACTTGACGCAGCGAGCAACTCTTAACAGGCTACTTCTAAACAACGATTGGGAATATTCTGTGTAAGCAAGCCTTCGTTAATAACAGAAAAATTGTCTAATTCCCATACAAGCTATATTATCTGCTAGATATTGTGATGTGTTTATTTTGACTACATCACTACATGTTGTCATTGTTGATAGCATTTTTTATCACTGTCACTATCACAATCAACCACGTTAAAAATAACATTAATAGGAATTTAGTCGAACACAGGTCTTAATATTTCCGAAATTATGTAATTACAAAAATGAAAAATATGATTGAAGAATAAGGTTAATTTTAGGCCGCTCTACAGTAGCAATAACAATAATGATGATAACAAGTATATACCTCTTAGTAATCGCAACTAAAACTTATATCTTAACCCAAGTAACGGATGGTTGCGTAAGTACGTCTTATTAAGAGAGATAAAGTCCATTTTGATAAAGAAGGAAAAGATACGATCGCGGTATTTCACGATAATCGCGATGATAGCGGTAGTAAATAGCGCGGCGATAGTAGTGATAGAGCCGTAACTAGCCGTTACTAGCCGTAACTAGGGCCCAAGGCGCGGTCAGAGGATAAGGGCGAGCGGGCAGGACCTTGGAGCTCGCTAACTAGCCTTGTGAGGAAGGGCTACCGCTGACGTTAATGAGGGAGGAAGGGGTGAGGGATGGAGAAGGTGTTGGGGAGGTTTATGTTTGGTGGGGTTGGTGGGGGGAATGATTGGTGAATGGACCGGGGGTATTGGTGTGTGTGTATTGTAGAGGATGTATAGGACGGGAAGGGTGTGTGTGTGTGTGTGTGTGTGTGTGTGTGTGTGTGTGTGTGTGTGTGTGTGTGTGTGTGTGTGTGTGTGTGTGTGTGTGTGTGTGTGTGTGTGTGTGTGTGAGCGTGCGTGCGTGCGTTTTACGTGTACGTGTGAGTGTGCGTGTGCGTTTGTCTGTGTGTTTACGTGCCCATGCGTGTGAACACAGGTTTTCGTGTGCTTTCCCTATTTCTAAGAGCTCGCCAAGACAGCATCTGCCGCATTCCCGTCAGGCAGCCACACGCGACACGAATTATTCATTGATGTTTATGCTGCATCATCTCACTGTCGAAAGGACATGTTTTTCCCTCTGCGCAGTTGCCATATATGTTTACGTGACTAATCCCCTTAAACAACTATCAAACGCTACTTCATACCAATTAAATAAATCAGTAAATCTCTTTCTTACTCTCTCTCTCTCACCTCCTCTGCCTGCCTTTCTATCTGTTTCTATCTATCTGTCTGCCTGTCTATCTGTCACTTTGACTGTCTATCTATATGACTTTCTATCTCTATCTATCTCTGCCTGAATGTCTATATGTCTCTCTCCCTAACTGCCTTACTCCCTCTCTCTACATCACTCAAAAAATATATATAATTCCTAGAGCTTTCGGGCATGAAATCAGCACACAAGATCCAGGTTGCGGGGCGCTGGCAACTGCTGGGTCGCTTATGCTGTTTGTGGCTCGATGCTTCCTGTTTTATAACGGCCTCTTACGAATTCTGGGCGCGTGAGGCTATGTCCGTCTCGTCCCAGGGTAGACGATGGTAAAAGTGTTCAGTCGGGGATCGGGAAGTCAAGTCTGTTGCGATGGGCAGGTTGGGTTGGGTTTGAGGGACGGGGTGGTAGGTAGGTAGTCTTTGATGCTTGGCTGGGTCGTTGGTCCTTTGTTGTTATTTCTTCTTTCTTCCTTTTTTTCTTTCTCCCTCTTTTACTTCTGTCTCTGTCTCTGTCTTTCTCTCTCACACGCATATTACTTCCCTCTCCTCTTGTATCGCCTTCTTCCCTCTTCTCCTATCCTTCTTCCCATTCATCTTCATTCTATCCCTCTCCCTCCCCTTCCTCCTTTCTTCCAACCTTTCTTTCCCTTTTCCTTCTTCTCCCATCTTTCTCCCTTCAACCCTCCCCCTCACTCCATCTCCCTTTCTTCCCTCCTTTCTCTCACTTCTCCCTCCCACTCCCCTCATACCATCTCCTTCTCCTTCCAACCGTCCCTTCGCCCTGATACCCTGACCTTCTCTATCTCCATCTTCTGCCTCTCCCCTCTTCGTCATCTCCCTTACACTCTATCTCTCTTCCAACCCTTTCCAACATTCAACCTCTCCCTCTCCTTCTCCTCCCTCCAGTTTCCTCCCTCTCTCTTTCCCTCTTCTTCTCCGTCTCCTACCCTCCCCTTCACTTACTCCTTTACCCTCACCCTCTCTTCACCCTCTCCCTCTCTTCCAAACCTTCATGCACTTCCTTCCTTTCTCCCCCTTCTCTACATTTCTCACCCTCCCCTCCTATTTTACCCTCTCCCTCTCTTCCAATCTTTCCCTCCCTTCACCCTCTCCCTCCTCTTCCCCTCCCTCACGCCTTCAACTTTCCCTCTCTTCCAACCTTCCTCCCTTCACCCTCTCCCGCTTCTTCCCCTCCCTTCACCATCTCCTCTCCTCCTCTTCCCCTCCCTCACGCCCACCCTGTAAACCCTTCCCTCTCTTTTTCAAACCCTTCCCTCCCTTCACCCTTCCCTCTCCACCCTACAAACCTTTCCCTCTCTTCCAACCCTTCCCTCCCTTCACCCTCTCCTCCTCCCATCCCTTCACCCTCTCCCTCTCCCACCTCTTCCCCTCCCTTCACCTCTCCCCTCTCCCACCTCTTCCCTCCTTTCACCCTTTCCTCTCCATCCTCTCCCCCCCATCACCCTCTCCCTCTCCCTCCTCTTCCCTTCCCTTCACCCTCTCCCTCTGCCTCCTCTTCCCCTCCCTTCACCCTCTCCCTCTCCCTCTTCTCCTCCCATCACCCTCTCCCTCTCCCTCCTCTTCCTTTCATCACCCTCTCCCTCTCCATCCTCTTCCCTCTCTCACGCACACCCTTCAACCTTTCCTCTCTTCAGACCCTTCCCTCCCTTCACCCTCTCCCTCTCTCTCACGCCCACCCCACAAACCATTCCCTCTCTTCAGACCCTTCCTCCTCTCTCCCTCCCCTCTCTTCCCCTCCCTCCACCCTCCCTCTC